>BQNB010084724.1:0-28668 GCA_026074375.1 Tanacetum coccineum | reverse complement strand
AAGCTCAATTGTCTGTAAATAACAAGATCAGTAACTCATGTGAAAATGAATTTCAAACGTTTGTGAAAAAAGTACCACAAAAATTAAAACCAATTGATCAAGTTTTGATGAATTTTATACATTGTGTCAAATATATCTATTCTTAATTGTTTAAGTGGTCTAAGTCATGTCCGGTTACGACCATTTTCTATAGTGAACAGAAGGAGGAGTGAGTGACTTAGTGACCATTCAGTTGTTGAATTAGATGTGTTTGTTTATAATGTCTAAGATTCATTACATAAAGCAAAATGAAGAATTTCAAAATAACTAGAGTCTCATAATTTAATTCTCAATTGTTTAAGTGGTCTAAGTCATGTCCGGTTTCGATCATTTTTTGTGATAAACATAATGAGGAGTGAGTGACTTAGTGACCATTTAGTTGTTGAGTTTAGTTTGACTGATTCTATGTTATCAAACACAATTTCTTTTACACAAATGCTTTTTGAATAGGTTCTTAAATTTATGTATCGTGTCAAAATGGTACTCTTTCACAAAATGTTTTAAGAATATGAATGATATCTCTTAAATTTCTCAAATTTTGAGTCTTATTCAAAATCTAAGAGTATCTTCATGATTCTTAAAAGAGTATCATTTCACAAAGAATTTCTGGTGAGGATATTCTAAACAGAATGAGAGACAAAAACCATACGTGAAAAACCAAATCTGAAGTGTGTTCAAAAAAGAAATGCCAGAACACACAAAAAGTGAAATCAAAAGAAAAATACGAATAAAGCGTATGGCATGTGCTAGAAAAAGCAAGAAAAAACATATGAGAAATAAACTGATCAAAGATATCTTCAAAAAAGAATTGCCAGAACATATAAAAACAGACAGAGCGGAAAGAGACAAAAATGTCATATAAATTATTTGTTGTCTAAAACTTTGTCATCACTCATTCAGTAATCGTCATGGCACAACCACAAAGACCAGCTGTTGTTCATCAAGACGAATTATGTCCACCCAACAAACGTTATGCACTCGTGGATGCTAACAAGAATATCGATCTTGAAAGCAAAATCATGGCAAATATCATTCAGAATCATCCACTCAGATTCAGCGTTGCTGCTTCTTCATTTGTGTCTTGGATTTACTTAGGGCAGTTCTGGCATACTCTGCAAGAAGATGGATCAAAGTATAGGCTCAAGTTTATGCTTGATCAAAAAGAGTTAACATTAACTCTTAATGATTTCAGAAGAATCTTTCATCTGTCTCAAGCTACCGATAACAATCATGAATGATTTGTTGCAGCTCCAAAGTTTTCAGAAATGGTTCCATTCTTTCTGAATACTCTTGGTTTTACTCTGGAGCTACGATCACCATCCAACTTCAAACAACAGGACTTGTACAACCATGGCAGACACTTGACAAAATATTTACTCGATGTCTTACTATAAGAGTCACTGGTCATTATCAACCGCCTTTGCAGATAATGCGAATGTTATATCGTTTTATCAATAATACACATGTAGATTATGCTGAGCTACTTTGGGAAGGATTGCACTATGTGTCGGAACCTGGAACCACTTTCACTTTACCATTATGAATAAGAAATAAGATGATAAAATAAGAAGAAATTATAGAGAGAAGTTTAAAGAGAGAAAGTAAAGAGAAGAAAAAAGAGATGGTTGATTTCACAAAAGTGTGTGTGTTATAAATGAGAACCAACACCCTCTCCACACTTGGAGAGGGGTATTTATACTTCTAATGAGGTCGGTCTATTTGAGGCTTAATGGGCCGTGAGTTTGAATTGGGTCAGGCTCGGGATAACATTGGGCTTTAGCCCGATACACATGCATAATTAGCATATAATAATGATCATGATTCCCGTTTCTAGCCTATTACAACATTTAATAAATAAAGACCGTGCTTCTATGATTTGTAGCCTAGCTTCCTTGTTCGACTTAATATTTTAAGGCTAACAATCTCCCCCGAAGCGAGGTTTCCTTAAGGAGGTATCCTGCATATTTTGAGCTTTCATGTTCATTGACATATTGAGGCTAACAATCTCCCCTAATGTGTGGTCTTCGAATTCTTGAGGTGAGATCTTAAATCTTGCTTCCTTGGACTTGTTGAGATTTCTTTGTCATTGAGTTCTTAAATCTTTGGTCTTTATTATGTTGTAGGCTTATTCCTTCATGTTGTGTGATCTTTGATCTTGAGCCTTTGTCATTGTCTTTCGACTTCGTCTTTAGTTCCGAGATCTTTAAATCTTTTCCTTGTTTGTCTTGATCGTCTTTGCCATCTTGCGATCTTGTGTCTTGACCAACATGCTCATACTTTGCATCTTCTTGAAAGCTCTCTAATAATCTCCCTCGAAGCTTGGTTTTTTAGGAGTTAGCTTTAATATCAGAGTTTACAGAAGTCTTTGTCTTTAATTCTTGAGCTTTCTTGATTCTTGAATCTTGATGCTTATAGTATGTCTTTGTTGTTTTAGCATGAGCATGTGGTAATGAATCCGACTTCAGTTGGAATGGGATATTACCACCATCATATAACTTGCAAGTTTATGTTAGTGATAATCAACAGATATGGACGAGAGTGTCTTTGTCAATTCATCGAATAAGGTTGCAATAACCACGGTTCCTCGTTAATCAGTATAAATACTGCATGTGATCAGATAGAATTTAGATGAATCTTCTTAACAGGGTTTCACGGCTGCACTAGCCGTTCTCATTACTAGAGTGTCTCAAAGCAGACAACATGGTAAGAGTGAATCAGATAGTTACTATCTTTCTGATTAAACCATCAATTCATTTTACTGGACCAAATTGATATCCAGTTGACACAAGCTTTATTCATATAGAATCTCGCAAGTCACCTACTAAGAGCTTGTTTGATGTTGGCTCAAGCAGGATTTCCATCTTCACAGTGAATACTTAAGTATCACTTTGATGTTCTGGCAAAATCATAAGGATAATGTGTAGGACTTTTATTAACAGCTTGTGAACTTGATGATGTTCAACAAGTGTTTGTAATAGAATGTATCCTAATGAGATTTATTTTATTAATCTCTTGGCTCTAGACTCGATTAGTGCGTTTTGGTTTTAGTACTCGGAGGCTGGAGCAGACTGCCACCTATTCAATATCAACTAACTCGAAGTAAGAAAGTTCATAGAAGTTGTGTGTATCTCTGTGACAAATGAGACAAGTATCTTTTGAGAGAAACTTGAATGGCTGGGAAGGGTTGTGCATTGCATCACTGGGTCCATGATGTCATTCTTCAATATCAGAATTCATCTTCGTAAAAATCGATAGATTATGTATTGACCTGGTTTTGCCTATAAGTGTGTGGAGGGCTATTTTTTTTACACCTTTATCCATTCATTTTCTTTGTAATTCTTTTACCCTTTCAATGCCTTACAAGACGTCATTACTAACACCTTGTTGTGATTGTTCCAGTGTTAGCTCAATCTTAGTCGGCATTATTTCCTTATACTCATTCATCTCCAATCATACCTAAGGACTGCTATTTCTAACTATGGATTGTCCTTGGGTAGATCCCACCGGTTCTGGTTGGATCATAAGACTAGTACCTAACCTAACCACCTTATGACTTCAGAATCGTTGTGAATTAAGATGTTGTTGGGTATGAGATCGTAACCATAAAACCGTTTTTCGTAGAGTAAAAAGCACTTTTAGTCTTTTAGATCACTTATTATTTTCAAGATCACATTTTAATTACATCTCCCCTTATTTTAAATACTAATTCACTTAGTTTTTGAAATACCATGTGATTAAAATTTATCATGAAAATCCTATGGTGAAAAATATTATCAGCATGAATTATATGGAACTTTTTCTTCTTGCTCCCCTTCAATATTACATATGTTTGACACTAAAAAAATGATACCAAGTTGTAAAATGAATATAAAATTAAGAGTTAGCATTGTTGAGCACACAATTTTGAAAGATTATGAATTGTCATTGAAGAATCTTGAAAAATTGTGCTCAAACACTTAATCATCTTACAACATACAATCTATTGAGTAGACATCATTATTACAGATTTGTTATTATTAAGAGATTTTTAATAATGGTTTGAATACATAAAATTATCATGTTATGATGTATCCAAAATCATTAAAACTTTGTTTTTCGAAAAACTCCCCTTTAAACATTTACTCATTTTGAAAATGACACCAAATGTAGAAGAATTGTCTTTTAAAACTTTATGAGAGATGGAGTGTTGAACACATAATTTTGATAGATTTTGAATTGACATTGAGAAATTCTTGAAAATTTGTGTTCAATATTTTGAAAAACATCATGTTAGAAGACTTCTCTTCTAAAGCATGAATAAGTGCACTGAATAGTACACTCTCCATTGTCGTTCAGGTCTGAGTTGCAATCTGAGAGCAATTACAAGTCATAAAGAAAAATAGAAATGACATATTTTGAAAGCATTTGAACTCTTGCTCGAACTTCATTTACACGCCCGTATCGATGTTAATCAACATTTCTTGGTACGTAAATGTTATCGATTCCAAGAGACATGTCGAGAATATTCTTTTTGGAAATTTTTTGATTTTTTTGATTTTGTATTTTCTTTTTGAAATTTTATATTTTTGTATTTGGTTTTATAGGTTTTATATTTTTGTATTTTTCTTTTCTCAAAAATATTTACAAGTCGATGTTTGAAGAATATATCAAGCAGATTCATTTGTCAGAACCTCCAGTTCTGCTGGAGTCAAACATCTCATACCAATTCGTCTGACAAGATACTGAAACCTATCTTCGGGTAAGGCTTTAGTAAACATGTCAACTAATTGGTATTCAGTTCTGACAAAATACAATTCAATTATACCATTTTCAACATGTTCCTTGATGAAATGGTAATGGGTATGGATATGCTTGGTACGGGAATGCTGCACGGGGTTGCATGAGATTGCTATGGATGACTGAGAGTCGCAATACAACGGTATTTTGTTGTAGTTAAAGCCATAATCCATAATTTGTATCCTCATCCACATTACTTAAGCACAACTTGCGGATAACGCCACGTACTCTGCTTTTGCTGATGACATTGCAGTGCAATCATGCTTCTTTGACATCCAGCTGACTAATTTATCACCTAGGAACTGTATTCCTCCAGAAGTGATTTTGTGCGTATCAAGGCATCCGGCATGGTCAGCATCTGAAAAAGCTGTTAGTTTAAAGCCAGAATCCTTCGGATACCAGAGTCCCGTGTTAATGGTACCCCTTAAGTATCAAAAGATCCTTTTAACCTCTTTGAGGTGTTTTTCAGTCAGTCTTGCTTGATATCTTGCACAATAACATACTGCTTGCACTATGTCTGGTCTACTAGATTGCAGATACATGAGTGACCCGATTTTACTACGGTAGTCAGTTTGGTCTACGAGTTTTCCACTCAAGTCTGCATCCAGTTTAGGTTTAGTAGCCATTGGTGTACCAACGGTATCACATTTTTCCATACCATGTTTTTTAAGAATCTCTAAAGCGTAGTTGGCATAATTGATGAAGATAACTCTTGGGTATTGGTGGATCTGAAGTCCTAGAACGAATTTTATTTCCCCCATTAAGGACATCTCAAATCTACTGTGCATTAATTTTTCAAATCTTTTAGAAAATTTAGTGTTTGTAAACCCAAAAATAGTGTCATCGACGTAAATTTGTACAAGTAGAATGTCCTCCTTGTATCTTATCATGAATAGAGTAGGGTCAATGGTACCTTTAGTAAAACCTTTGGACATCAAGAAATTTGAGAGTTCATCATACCAGGCTCTCAGAGCCTACTTCAATCCATATAGAGCTTTTCTTAGACGGTAAACATTTTCTGGATGATCAGGATCAATGAACCCATCTGGCTGTGCAACATAAACCTCCTCTTTCAGTGGACCATTAAGAAATGTCGTTTTCACGTCCATCTAATAAATTAGAAAAGACTTGTGTGCAGCATAGGCGACAAAAATCCGAACAGCTTCCAAGCGAGCAACTGGAGCAAATGATTCCTCGAATTCAATACCCTCTTCCTGAGCATATCCCTTTGCTACAAGTCGTACCTTTTTGCGAATAACAGTTTGATATTCATCCTTTTTGTTCTTCCATAACCACTTTAGCTTGATTACAGTCTTGACAAAGGGTTTGTTAACGAGTTCCCAGACTTTTAGTCTGTCAAACTGATGAAGCTCTTCCTGCATTGCCTCTATCCATGCAGAATCAACCATTGAATCCTTAATGTTTTTTGGTTCAGCAATACTCACGGTGAGCGCGAACATACACATTTTAGGATCTGTTGCAAGTTGTTGTCTTGTTTGCACTAGCTTGGATGGATTTCCATGAACTTGTTCTAGCGGGTGATCTTCCGTCCATCGGTATTCAGAATCGTATGGTTTATAGAAGGTATGCATATTTGAATTATCAATGTTGCGTGAGGAAGACTCAGTAATTTTTTGTACCGGTGTACATTAAGGATGGATAAATTCATCTTGTTGGAACTATGCATCTTCTGCTTGAAAATCATTGTTTTCCTCAGCATTAACATTTGTTAGAGTTGTTGGTTCTGTTGAAGATGGATTATTCGTTGTAGATGGTGTGTCTTGTTGTTTAGAATTGTTGGTAGGAGAAGAAGACTTGTTGACACTTAAAGTACCTACAGTGAAAAATACATCATACAAAGGAACGAAAAGAAGATCCAACTCTTGTTGTGATGGAACTGTTGTATCAGCTGAAGGAGAAACATTTTGTAGTTGGGAGACGGGGCCAGAGTTGTCATAATCTGACGCCTTTTGTCGTTGGGGAATGAGGCCTGAAGTGTCATTAGCAACAGACGTCTCAGTCATCTCTGTGAACTCATCAAATCTAAGATGTATAGATCCAAATATCAATCGAGTTCTCTTGTTGTAAACTCTATATCCCTTTGACTAAGTGAAGTATCCCACCAGAATACAGGGATCCCCTTTTTCTTTTATCTTATCTAGATTTTCACCATCTCTGGTTAGGTAACAAGTGCAACCAAAAATGTGAAGGTGTTTAATTGAAAGTTTCCTGTCATTGATGATGGGATATGCCATTTTCTCATGTGTCAGGATGATGATATCTTTGTTTTGAGTATAGCATGTGGTTGCAATTAGTTCAGCCCAAAAGAATAAAGGAAGTTTAGAAACTAAAAGCATCATTAAAGCAGCCTCATCTAGAGTACGATTTCATCTTTCGACAACGCCGTTCTGTTCAGGTGTTCGAGGAGTGGAAGTTTGATGCTCAATTCCTTCTTCTTTGAAGAATGCATGGAGTGTCTTGTTTAAGAACTCTGTGCCTCTGTCAGTTCGAACATAAATTACTAAGGCTTAAAGATTTCGTTAAATCATTGTGAGGAAATCTTTAGAACTTCTAGTGTTTCATCATTGGATCTTAAAAATAGAGTCCAAGTATATCTGGAGTAGTCGTCTATAATTACTAGAATATATTTCTTCCCATTTATGCTAGCAACCCGCATTGGACCACATAAGTCTATATGAAGCAAATTTAGCCGTCATTTTGAACTTGGAACAGCCTTTGTCTTGAATGAACTTCTTTTTGCTTTATTAACTTCATAAGAGGAACATAGTTGGTCCTTGATATATTTCAGATTAGGTAAACCAATCACGACATCCTTCTTTGAAAGCAAGTTGATGTAGTCGAAGTTAAGATGAGAAAGTCTTCGATGCCATAACCATGCTTGAGTTGGTGAGGCTTTAGCCATGAGACAGATTAGAGTTGATGAAGGTTTTTCTTGAAGGGAAATTATATAGAGATCAGATCCACGGTTACCGGTGAGTAAATCGTTTCCCTGAAGATCTCTAATGAAACACGTAGATTTCCAGAAAGCAACCTCCAAATCCACATCATAAAATTGACCAACCGAGAAGAGATTGTGATTGAGGCCTTCAACGTAATAAACCCTATTGATCATTATATTTCCTTGAACCAGATCTCCATAACCAAGAATTGGATCAAACTGATCATTTCCAAACCGAACGGTACCCAGATATTTTTCAACAAAATTGCACAGTAGCGTTAGATTGCCCGTCATATGCTTTGTGCATCCAGAGTCAACAATGAATAGGATGAGTTGAACAATCTGCAAGATAATTAGAGGATGATGGAATACTTGACAAATTGGATCCTAAAGTATTTGTGAGTTTCAAGACATTAGTTATCCTAGATGCATTATCTAAGCAAAACTAACTCTCTTTTGCACATTCTCGTTCCTAAATTTAGGCACCCATTTCATTTTTGTCTTAGGAACCCATTTATATCCTGATGGGCATTGTTGTTCTATCTACCATTTCTATGCCTTACTAGTTTTCTCATACAACATCCTATAGTAACTCTTGGAATCCTGGATAGTGGATTTTGATGCAACTGTTTTCTTATGAGGTGTTGCAACATATTTGTTCGCTTGACTTTTAGGTTTTCTAGTACTAATAGGCACTACTTTAGGATTCTTAGTTCTAGCATTCACGTCATTTAAAAATTTAGAAACACAAGCATCATGATTCGAATTAAACACACATTTTCCACAAGTAGCACAAACAACATTAACATTCAAAGTTCTAGATTTTAAACTGTCATTACTCGCAGTTACAGAGTTTGTTTTATTAGAAATACTAGAAATCCTAGGCTGGTCTTCTACTTCAGTCTTCTTATCCTTTACTTGAATATTGTTTGGCACGACCTTATCTTTTATTTAAGTGCTCTTAAGGTGTGGTATGCTAACATTAGTTTTGCGAATTACTCCTGTAAAGGTAGACACGCGAGGATTAGTATTCCCAGAAGTCTGAGGCAACTGTGGTGCTCTAGTTTGTGTTGTCCTAGTGTCAATTCAATACATGTCTGGTTTAATCACATTTGTGTTTCTTACAACTTGTCTTGCTGTTTGAGGTAAAATTTATGTAGTGACTGGTTTTGATAAACTCTTTGACACATTAGTTTTGGGAACCGACTTTGTTTGTGAAATTTTTTTCTCTCAAGAGAGTCTAAAAAAGGAGTCGGTTTGCCTAAAACTGATGGTTTTGGAATCCTTTGAGCATTTGGTTGTTGAACAACAGATGGTTTATCAAACTTAGTTTCCACAGACTTTTCTTTGCATTTCTCAACGAGTTTCTTTAACTCACTTATAGCAATGTTCTTGTCTTGCAATTGAGCTTTCAAATCTTGTATTTCAAAATATTGTTCACGTTCTTTTAGAAATACATTTGACGCTTTTTCTTTGCAAACTGTGTCATTTTTCATTTGTTCTTGACATTGTTGTAAAGTCAGTTCAAGAGAAATCGAGTGTTTTTCTAATTTAGCAAAACTTCATAAAAGCTCAGTATAAACTTCTTTACTAACAGATTCAATTTGTTTCAAAAGCTTTTGTGTAATACAGTCTTTCTTCTAACTTTATGAAGATATAAGCATTGCAATTCAGAGTGAGCATCTAAATCAGATAAAGAATGCAAATAAGATACGGCATAACATTTTAGACACATTCTTGAAAAAGGTATTTTCTTATATGTTTGAAAAATTTTATGCTTTTATCAGATTCAAGTTGTTAATTTTCATTTACAAGAGATTCAAACGTACCTTTAAATCAACATGATTTCTTGCTAAAGTTCATGGAACAATGTGAAACTATCTTTTGTGTCTTTATGCAAGAGGGGATCCAAACATGTTTATATTAGCACTTCCATATTTCACAGAGCAGTTGGGGCTAGAAAATGATTATGTTATGCTTTTCCCATAGGCCGTGATCAACAAGTTCTCTAAAGTGATTTATGTTATTTGTCATTACAATGTACGCTTGTCTACTTTTACTTATTGATTTTGAAACAGGTAAGAAACTGATATTTTTGAAAATACTTGGTTTAAATTTCATAAAAGATTTTCTCCATATTTTCTTCCTTACTTCATTTGCATGTGCCAATTGTTCATGATATTCCTGTGACGCTGGTTTGAAAATTTCATAAAGACTATTTAGCTTTGTGTCGTCATAAGGTCTCACTAAGTCTTTATTCAATTTTGATCGACTCTCTTTTTCAAGAGTCAGAGTCTCTTCCCTATCAGGGATGAGTCTGTTTGCAGGATCAGATTGGTCATTTGGGATCTCATACAAACATGGTTTTTCAGATTGAGCCTTTTTGAGGTACAATGGATTTGAAAAGGTTGGTCTACCATTGAATTTTAGGCCTTTGGGAGCTAACATATGAATGGTTTGAATTGATTGATTCCTTTTGTAAATAATTTCATTCAAAAACTTTTACTTTTCCATTGAAATTATTTTGTCAATGTCTTTTTCTTCCTTAAGTTTCAAATCCGTTATTACCTTTGTTTTCTCCTTTACAAGACCTTCAAAATGTGACTTTGTTAAAAGACTCTGTTTGACTAGCTCATTATGTTTCTCTTTAACAACTAAAATTTCATAGGCTTTAAGTTTTAAACCTTCTTTTATGTCAATGTCTTTTTGAGCTAATAGTCCTAGAGTTTCATTTAACTTATGTTCAAGTTTTTCATAGTCAACTATACAGCCATTTAAGGCCTTGTACCACTCAAACTCAGTCTGTTTAGTTTGAAGTGCAATTAAACAACTAACCCGAATACTATTAGACTCCCCCAGAGTTCTACTAGTTTCCACAAGAACAGATTTGCACTATTTCAATTCATGAGCAAGTGATGCGTTTACTTTCTTTAACTACTTTTGAATCTTTTTATTTTCAACAACATCAAGTTTTAAATTTGCAATTAAATTGGCAAGCGCAACACGCTCATCTTTAGCATTTTGGTCAGTCTGTATATCATTATCACACATATCCAGTGAATCAAGAGTGACATTACTATCATCCTTTTCCACTAAACATGTGTTACTAGTGGATTCGGGTTGCTTAAAATGTTGTCTCACATTGGCAAACAGATTATATTCAACATCTTTTGTACTTGTTCCTATGGCCTAGTTTCAGTTCCTGTGTCTATAGTAAGAACTCATTGGATCTTGCTATAGCTAACAGTGTGCTTCCAATTCTTGTTCATCAATCTCCTCATCCGTGTCCTCTAGCCAATCAGCTTGCTCTACTTGTAATGGAATACCTTTCTTAGCTTGTTTGCACATCAACATCTTTTCTTTATGATACGTGTAGTCTTTTACCTTTTTTGGTTTCCTGCATTCCTTAGCGAAGTGACCAAATTCCTTGTAATTAAAACATTGTATCCCAGTTTGCTGCACTACCTGACTGCCTACAGTCTCCCTAGCCCCAGCAACAGTCACTGTCCCCTTTGATTCCCAAATAAGGTCAGTTCTGATTGTCATTCTTGTACCTTGGATTAGTATAAACATTCTTGTTTCTGGAGTTTGAAGAAGTTCTGAGGTTGTTGTTGGTAGGTTTGTAGATCTTTTTGAAGTATTTTGCAATGAGTGCCAAATTTTTTTGCATATCCTTATCTCCCTGAGCTTGTTCAGGATCACTGTCTTCTTTAGAAGCTGACTCAGATAGAGGTGTGATTGGTTTGGCTATCTCTTTGCCATTAAATTTGGTAGATGCATTAGATCTTTTGGAAGATGCTTGTTTTGATGGTGTTGCAAATGATTTGTGAAATTTTGGTGCTTGATAATAAGGATCTGGATATTGTTGAGCAGCATCAACAAGTGCTAATGGGTTAGCATTCTTGGCTATTCTCTCAGCACATATTTCATTCTTTTGATAATGTTTCAGAATGTCAAAGAGCTTGTGATATGAGACTGTATCCAAGTCATGTTGTTGCTTGACCATTATCACAAACCTTGACCATTCTGGTTGAAGTTGTTGAAGAAAAATAAATCATTGAATTGCATCGTAGAAACTGTTAAGTTGTTTCTTATCATTTCTTTCATCATCTTGTAAAATTCTAAAAGAGTAGGATCCATCGACTTTCATCTTGAGATGTGATTTTTCAACAACTCCAAAAAACAATTTGTCTTGACATCTGCATCATCATCGTTAAGAGATTCACCGTGTTGTTGTCTTCAATGGTATCACATGTAAAGAGCTGTCTTGCATGCATTAACAGTTGAGTAGATTTCAATTCCAATTAAGTTAATAGACAAAGGAATTGCTCCTCTTTGATTGATAATGTTCTTTGTTTTCAGGAGACATATTCAATATTGTCTCAACTGCTATTCATTCTGGAACTTCTGGAGAGTCATCTGTTGCTGGTACAGCTGGAATTATGACACTAGTGGGTTGGTATGGACCTTCCAAAATGAATTTCCTCAAGGCATCAACCATTTGGTCTGTATAATGACAATTTTAAGAAACATGATTGCCATTGAGCATATCTTCTCATTACAAGCATTGGTGGTCGATTTCTTGATCCAGCTGCGATGATGTTGTTATGCATTTGATTATCGGTTGTGGAAGTTGTGATTGGAGTAGTCATGATGAATGATTTGTGTGATATGAAGTGAAAATGATTTGTAGGATCTTAAGTAGGTAAAGTGATTGTTGTTGATGTTATGGAAGGTGTTTGAGTTTGGTTCTAGGTGATAAATCAGTTCCTTAAAAAACAAATAGATCAGTTTTTAAAGGAATAAGTAGATCGGTTCCTGAAGGAATGAGTAGATCGGTTCCTGAAGGAATGAGTAGATCAGTTCCTGAAGGAATGGGTAGATCGGTTCCTGAAGGAATGAGTAGATCGGTTCCTGAAGGAGTGAGTAGATTGGTTCCTGAAGGAATGCGTAGATTGGTTCCTGGAGGAATGAGTAGATCGGTTCCTGAAGGAATGAGTAGAATGGTTCCTTTTTGACTTCAATAGATCGGTTCCCACAGGATTCAGTAGATCAGTTCCTTCTTGACTTTAGTAGATTGGTTCCCAAAGGAGTTAGTAGATCGGTTCCTTCTTAACTTTAGTAGATCGGTTCCAACTGTTCGAAACCCACAATCTTCAAAACACAAAAGACCTATTTTGAACATTTTTTATCCAAAATTTCTTGTACTTCTTACCTATCTATGACTAGTAGAACCATAAAAACACAAACTTTATGGTTTTTGTGGAAACCTTAGAGGGGGAAGGGGTGAATACGTTTCCATTATAAAATTTTAAGATCAAGAATTACATCACTCTCTGCCGGCGATCTCATAAATATATGGGGGCCGCCTAGGGGCCGCCCTATTTAAAGGGACCGCCTCCAGAAGAGGTTTTCGGACTAGATCATTTGTATTAAATCACCAATCAAGTTTGACGCAATATGAGAAGTGTCGATAATGGATTTTCAATAACTAGTGCATATTCTACCAATATATCCACACTCACAATGTTTACTATAAAGAGCTACACAACCATGACTAACACAACATAGATAACAATTCACACAATCATAAGCACAATGCAAGTGTAATAGTAAAGCGATAAATGTAAAGACATAAGTAAAGAGAGAGGTAAAAGAAAATGCAAACCGACACGATGATTTATAGTGGTTCGGTCACAAAGCTCCTCTTTGTCCTACTCCACTCCTCGAGTATCCAACTCCAGAGTTACTTCACCAATTAACAAGCTCCCTTTGGACGGAGAAAACCTTATACCAATGCTTATATTATTTTTCGACACTAAGCTAGATGTCAAGTCCTTCTTCGGGTACAACCAAACTCGTTATGTTTTATGGCCCAACATAACAAACCTTGTGTTTTATGGCCTAAACACATAAACCGCGTCGCTTACATTATTTTCTGACACCAGGCTAGATGTCGAGTCCTAATCTTAGCTAGAACCAATCTACCACTACACTAATGTATTTTAAGGCTCAAAATACTAACCAACCTACAATAAACCCATCCAAATATATACATCATTTGGATCTACACACCACTAAAGATTGGAAGACATGGACTCGATCTATATGTAACAAATTTTACAAATGGACTAACTAGACTATTAACCTTCGGATCTGAAGATGGCATCATGACAGGACATGTACTTCTTACAATCTCTCTAGCCACTTGAGGTCATTAGTTGCATCGAGATAGAGATAGCAAGAGGCTTTTCTGTGATCAGACTTGGATTCACGATCTCACTAAAGACTAAGCTCTAAATTTTAAGATAATTCTCATAATTGTTTAATATTCCAGACTACCTTGTGTTTCAAATAGTGTTTATTAGGAGATCGCAATCTTTCGTCATCCGAGTTCTGAGCGAATCTGTCGATATATGCTCTGTGGTGCCTCGCTCAGAGACCGATAACACCATGCAACAAACAACCTTACGCTCAAAGTGCTCCCCAGACAAGCTATCATAAGTCGCCCCCTCCCCCCTCCCGACGCCAACCTAACCAGGCCCCCCGAGCCCTCCCCCCGCGTTACCACTACCCCACCTCCACCCAAGTCTCCTGCGACCCCAGGTTTGGAGGATTGACTCTCCTATTTTATAGGAGATGTAAGCTTGACATAGTCCTGTGGCAATTCGGGCATGGTCCTGGCGGCCCCAGATTATATTAAGAGGCCGCCGACCCTTAAGGGGGCCGCCACCGCCAACGCCACTAGACTACGCTTCTACTTTTGTCTTTTTTGTGGGGAAGGTATTGTATATTGGTATAGGGGGGGGAAAAACAGATTTCAAATTTTATATTTTAAATAAAACATTTTTTATTTAAAAGTATTTGTTGTTTTATTTTTTTTTGTGAAAAATACTTTTGTAGAAAGGTAATGGTTAAGAAAAAAGTATTTTTCTTTAATCATCCTACAAGTTAGTTTGTTTGTACATACCTTATTTGATTTTACGTCAGGTGCAAACAATGTTGGTTGTGTTGAGCAGAGACTTGAGACATCGGAGGTGTTGTTGAGTGCATTGTATGCATTGATGATTTGTGGATTACGATTACAACTTGCGTACTTTTGTTAAGTATACAAGTTACTTGTTTGTTCATCACCAAAAACATAAGAGATCGTTATAGATTAAATATAGTAATATTTGCACTAACAATCTCCCCCTTTTGATGATGAAAAAATATGTAAACTATAGCACATAGCTATGTTTAAAGGTTACTTGCTTTACCCACTCCCTTCTCCCATTTTGTCAATGCCAAAAAGGTTATTAGGGTGGATTATGGTTGGAGCATATAGGTTGAGGTTTTGAGAGAAGACTTGAGAAGGGGTACGTGCTCGTGTATATATGTTGGAGGAATAAGAAGAGGATAGGTGCTCCGAGTATATAGGTTTGAGGTATGAGGAGAAGATGTGAGAAATAAAGGTGAAGGTGATTGTGTGTTCCTTGGATTGTTTAGACGAGGTTATGAGAAACGAGAAGAAGGCTTGAAAAGAAGGTAGGTACTTCAAGTATATAAGTTGAAGGTATGAGAAAAGGACCTTAAGGTTGAGGGTGATTTTAAAGTGGAAAAGATGAAGTATTGGGAGTTCGAATGTGCTCCTTCAGGTATTTTATCTGACAATAACCCCGATCCTATGTCCTATTAAGGCGAGCCATCGCTCCATACTAGTGAAGTCTTTTATCATCACGGTTTAACCAAATCCATGCTATTTAACCACATATCTCCTAGCTCCCCCTTGCTCATTGCGTCCCTATGATAATATCATTCCTTGTATATTGACTCTAACAGATCCATAGATCAAATAAATTACCATCGATGCTCATGAAGTTCGATGCAATTTAAATGAGTAGAGTGCTTGCAAGTGCTCCCCCTCGGTGTATGCTCCCCCTTGTTTGGGGAACCAAGGAATCAAGATATTGTTGTGCTACAAAACAAAGTTAGTAGACAAGTGCACATATACATATAGCAAAACATTAGCGGAGAACTAAACAAAGTTAGACCGACTTTTAATAAACGAGAATGGGATTCGTTTATTGATTGACACAAAAATATTATGAGAATGACCTTTTAAAAGTTGACGAATGACACTTAAAAATATATATACACTTTAAAAGAATATAAAGAAAAATAAGACGAGGATGGAGACGATGTGCTCTTGGATATGAATAAAAATGATTCCATAGAGCCGAAAAGTAGGAAAGGATGAGTGATACTAAAGAAGGAACGTGTTGACGAGAGGTTGATAGAAAAAATTGATATATCATTTGCACTAACAATTGATGTGCATATGATCCTATCGAGACAAAAGTGGATGATTGGGAATTCAAAGGTTTGTTTGAGTTTTATTGAGTTGACAACTGTTGAGGAACATAACTGTATGATTGAAATGAGGTAGGTAGTTTTTCATGGTGGAGAATGATGAGAGACTCAACATGTGGTGACTCAAATAAACACTGGAATATTGATATTCTTCTTTATGTCTTCACTTTTAGTAAGTAGGCAGTTTAGCGAAGGATGTGACATTTGCATTTCGTGAATTTATCTTAAATATTTTGGATGAAATATTAAGTTAGGAGAGATTCTAGGAGGATTTTTAATACGTAAAAGACTATTAAACAGAGAGAAACATTTATACGTTGAGAGGAAACGTTAGAGGAGACAAGACTTATTAGAAGTGAAAAAGAACGTTTAGAAGTGAGAAGAACGTCTAATAGTAAATAGACTATTGGAAAAGTATAAGTAACTATCCGAAGTGAGAAGATTATTGAGAAAGAGAGGAACCGTTTAGAAGTGAAAAGACCATTCGAGGTGAGAAAAGAGGTTTACGAGAAGTGATGACCAAAATGTGAGGATATTTGTGAGTATACCGATTGTAAGTATTGTATTTGAGAATGAGACGCATTTCATTATGAAATTCACTTGACTATTAACAACATATGCAATGATGCTTGTGAGTGTTTGGATGTGAGGATGACCTATTGATCCATAAAAAGATATTGGGCATAGGTTTGGGTGTAGAAAAGACGTCAGCTCTTAGCAGCAGAAAGAGAGAGGGTGAGTTCGTTTAATGATTTAAAAAGAAATGATAGATATGGCAAGCCTGCTGCCGACAGTCCTAGATATATCTGGGGGCCGCCATAATAGATCTGGGGCTCGCCGGACCGCCAACAGGAGAGGAGTTTAGGGCTTGACGAATTTTGTGAAAGGAGTGACATTTTAATTTGCATTTCGCTAATTAAAAATACTCAAAGTACTTCGGATGAAGTAGTTAAGTTGCCACGACGCATGGAATAGAGAATAGACTAGAATCGAGACTAGTAGAAAAGAAGAGAAAGATTTACGGAATGTGTTCCATCATTCCTAGACCTAGACAAAGACAATTTAATGATTCGCGGTTGAGGGGTAAAGAAAGAATGTCGACGATGTTATCTTCAGACGCAACCTATTCGAATGGAGATATTTCCATTTGAACATTGTCCCGAAGGAAATGGTGACGTATCTTTGGTGTGTTTCATACGCGAAAATAATAATAATAATAATAAAGAAGAAGAAAACAAACGAAGATGAAGGCGACGAGCTTGACAATATCAAGACGGATGGTGGTCTTTCTGACCTATTGTGAATGTTAATAAAAACAATCTCATGACGAGGTATAAGGTTATCTTAAAGGTGATAACGGAAATAGTAGAGGAAAGAGATTAGCCATCTCTATGGTTGTAAAGGCGAGGTTGAGTGAGAAGGAAGAGGTTTTGTGTCGTTGATCGAAAGAGAAGAGTGTTATTCGTCTAAAGAGAAAGAAATGTTTTTTTCGATGAGAAAGAATGTTTTGTTCCAAAGGGATAGATTGTTTTCGTTTGAAGAGAAAATAATTTTCATCGATTAGACAGAATGCTTTCACCGAAGAGAAAAGAATGTTTTCGTCGAAGAGGAAAGGAATGTTTTTTGTCGAATGAAGAGATAGTTTATATACTTTATGTTGTTAAACGGCTTGAATAGGAATTTTCGGATATGACCTTTAACATTTGCGATTGCAAGTTAAAGATACTTGAATATTTCGGATGAAATATTCAAGTTGTCAAACCTACTTGGAGGAGCGTTAGATTAGTATCTAACCTTTTGACGAAAGAGTGGATTTATTGGAAGAAGAAAGGGAGATGATGATTAGGGAAGGTGTGATGAAAGAATCAAGAGAATTTATGGAAACCATTCTAGATCTCCTTTGACTTTTTAGATTTTTGATGCGGACGCGACAGGGGAAAATATTATAGTGTCGAGAATATATATTATATATATTATATATATCTATAATAGATGAATAGACTATATAGATATAATAATGCAAGTTATCTAAGATGCATCAACACATTAATCAAAAGATTAAGGTGTAAGACTATATGCATTTAAATAGTAATTGTCATTTTACATTAAACTTAACATAGTGTAGGTGCACAATTAACATGTAAGTCTGTAAAAATGCGCATACAAAAACGTGTTAATTTTAAATGCAAATCATCATGTAAAACATTCGTTAGCATTTAGCACTTAGGAAGCATGTGATTTTAGATAAACTAAGGAATATTTTATTTAAAATTTGCTAGAAAAAGGCAAAACGTTTTTACAAAAAGACATGACCTCAATGTTTAAGCAATAACACATTGTGCACTTTATGATAACATGGAAAGCATATAATTGCGATTACATGAGAGCATGTTATTATCATGAAAATTCAAATGCATACTTATGGGAGATGCAAGTAGGTCTAGATTGAATAAGAAGAGACCTAATATCTACTTGCTTAGTGTGACACTCCTAATGGGATCAAAGTTTTATTCGGATGTAGACTATAATTAGACATTTTATTAGGAGTCATTTAGGTCAAAATTAGAGAATGATTATGAGACTATCACTAGTAAGTGCTCAATTAGGCTATAATCACGACCATTTTTACAGGTTATACCACGAACCCAACTTCACTCTTGGAAGCAATTTAACCGTTTTAGGGTCAACTAAGTTTCTTGTGGCAATTGATTCTCCAGTGTCATCTTATGTCCTAGATAAAATAGTAATCTATTATTTGCTTAATGAAAAGTTCTAGAATAGATAAAATTTGTATTGTTTTTCATAACAAGGCCATACTTGACTCAACTAATGTACTTTTTAATTTCGGTTCACATAATCCTAATCTAAGATGTTGGAATTCTAGGTAGAATGATGAGAGCAAGAAGTTGTTGTTGCTATAAGAAATGAATGTGTATCTTAGGACCTATAAGTATCTTAGAGTGATAAAGTGTAATGCTCTATATTGAGAGTGTTCAAAGAATGCACCTTTGCATGTCTTTTATGAAAGAAATCCAATTAAGGTTATTTATCTTAATAGATCTTGTGTTTGTTTCTTTGTAGAGAATACTGATGATAACTAAAGTTTAGTTTACATTATGTTAGATTTTTAAGCTAAAATGTTGACAAGAGGAAGATGTTTAATTCTAATGCCATAGGGAAGATCTACCTAAACCGAAGATGAATTTAGGACGAAGGATCCATCGATTAGTGGAATTGCCAAATTTAGGCAAAGATCATTTTTTATTTGTATTTAGGAGATGGTTTTGACAATTAGGTTATTAGGAGAAGCATATTAGTTATAAGTGTCTCAATTTGAAGTTTTCGGAAATGGACTAGTTTGCCTCATCATGTTGGATTAGTACTTTATTGAATTTCCTGATGGAAATTTATAAGTCGTCATAATCCTATCTGATTGTGTTAAGTTTGCTGATATATTTGACCATAGTAATAACACAACATTTGAATACTTTTGACCTCATGGGTGTACGATCTTCATTGCAGATGGTGTGAGTTGCAATTTTATGACTAATCTTGTTGTCTTACAATCGACTACGTGATTTCATGTAAAAACCAAAGATGGTTAAACATGTAGACTCAGAAAAATATCTATGGTCATTTGATTGATATTTCCGTGATCTAGATAAATCCTAATCTCAGTTTCATGTTCATATTCTAATTTTGTAATTAGATTGAATGATGAGATTGATTATCGTTTGAATAATAATCATCTTCATATTCAAAATCCTCTTACGATCACTTATTGAAAGAAAGCACGATAATGGTTTGTGGAATATGTTCAATTCTTCCTAATCTTAACCTTAGATGGTTAAAGGGTTCTTATTTGGCGAGGAAGAAATATTATGCTTATTTGGTAAAGTAAGAGAGAGTTTTGATAAGAAGATAGTTTGAGTTTTGAGTTGTGCTTTTGAATTGTTTGAGCAAAGTTACATATGTTGTGCATTTGCTCATGTTTAGCTTTTCAGAGATGACGACTTTACCAATTGCATTGCAAGGTAAATTACTTGAATATTTCGGATGAAACATTCAAGTCGCCAATCCTACTTCATTGTATATTTTTTGCATATATTTGCCAAATATTTGGAACATAACTATTGGACAAGTAGACTCAATATGTCATCATTTACAAAAGTGTGAGTTATGATCCGATGCATATTCTTATCGTCTTGGAAAAGGATGTCGTTATTTTCATATCAATCGAGTATGATTGAGTATGTAGGTTTAAGATAATATCTCTTGTTATATTTTTATATAATCTTAAAGCTAGACAAATAAGAGTCTGATTTCTTGTCCATACTTGAAAACTTGTCAATTAGATTCGATAATAACATCAATCATAGTTTGAATAATGAGTTGATATATATTCGAAATCTTTTTTGACCATCATGAACAATCTTTTAAAAGAAGACAAATAAAGATTTTCATAGTGTGTTCCACTAATCCTAAGACTAGTTGTAAGGTGAGGTTGATGAATAATGACAAGTTAATTTCTTACTTCAAGATTGTCATATATTTTGCGTGTGCGAAAAACTATTTGTTGTTATGCATAGTATGCATAGTTTTTGACATTTTATTAGTATATGAATGATTTTTCTAACCATTTTAATACAACACACATCTTTTGTAAAACACTATATGTTTATAAAAAGAATATAATTATGTGTGTGTGTTAGAACAATGCAAGCACAAGCAAAGTTTAAAAATACATTTTCTTTTACTTAATTACCAATGTATTAATACAATCTTTTATTTTGTTTAACCAACCCAAGGTCAAACAAAGCAAGACGATGAAAAGATTTAGACATCTTGTTGGAAGAGAGTTAATGTGTTGGAAATATTTTAGTGACGGATTTTAACATATGATCTTAGGACATTATTTTTCCACACACTTGACAAACTATTTAACTCTCGTTTCTAAATGGGTTACTACACTCAAAATAATCTACAAGATGTTTATGTAACACTTGTAAATATAGTGATCTATGCCTATATGCAATGCACAAACAATTTTGCAACTTAACGCAAGAAATCTAGCGTAATTCCTATTAGGCATAATACGGAAAACTAGTAACATACAAATAGCATATATGGCACATGTGTCTGTTAGATTTATTAATTCGCTCAATTTACAAATAGTAATGAATTTAAAAAAATTATTAATATTATTAAATCAAGTTGGAAACAAAAGTTTAAACAACATAATCATTTAGCATACACATAGGATATTTCATCGTCGTTTTGTGTATTAGATATAACGATGTATACATAGCTTGATTTTATTTTATAACGATGTATACTTAGCTTGATTTGATTTGAAAATAAAATAGTTCCTCCCCATTTCAAAAATTAATTAAGATCAATGTTTTGAAAGGAAAAATATACTATTTTTTAAAGATATATCAATTATAAATGCCCGACTCAAAGGAATATGTAAAATACGAGTTTTACCTTAAAATGAAACTCAAAGTTTCGACCACTATGTAGTATTTTAAATTTCTAACTTATTTAAGTTTAGAATGAAGACTTGGAAGTATTTATAAATGAAAGTAGACTCAATTATCTTCAAAATGGCAAGTGGCACGACCTCTACGGACTTACGGTTAATTTTATATGTTTTTTCGAAGTTTGCCAAATTTTGCTAAAACAGACAGACGACCCCATAAAGGTGACGGCCCCCATAAAGTTGACGGCCCCCAAATATATTAGGAGGTCGCCCGAACATTTAGAGGACCACCACTAGAGACCCAAAAACATGTTTTTTGTATTAATTAATTTGGTAACTTAATGTAGGGACGTAGGACCTCAGGAAGTTGTTCCAACACATAAAACACGTGTTTTAGACATCATTTTTTACTTATAGGGCTTACAAAGACGTATTTTACACTTCCAAGCTTTTTGAGAATATTTTCAGTCAAGCTAGTATACGAGGTATATTTAACAACAAAACTAATACGAATCAAGCAACAAAACACTTTTTATATTTAATCCCCCTTTATAGGTAATTTGATACATGGATCGTACTCTATTTGAAAAACAATTTGTTTTGAAAACTAGAGCGACGTGGCTCTGATACCAATTGTGGAAACCGTAAAAGGGGGTGAATACGTTTCTTTTTAGAAACTTTAAATCTTTTGTATCAATTATTACATCACTCTCTGCCGGCGGTCCCATAAATATATAGAGGGCCGCCTAGAATATCAGGGGGCCGCCCTATTTAAGGGATCGCCTCCAGAAGAGGTTTTTAGACTAGATCATTTATATCAAATCACCAATCAACTTTGACGCAATATGAGAAGTGTCGATAATGGAATTACAATAACTAGCGCATATTCTACCAATATATCCACACTCATAATGTTTACTACAAGGAGCTACACAACCATGACAAACACAATATACACAACAATTTACACAATTATAAGCACAATGCAAGTGTAAAAGTAAAGCGATAAATGTAAAGACATAAGTAAAGAGAAAGGTAAAAGAAAATGCAAACCGACATGATGATTTATAGTGGTTTGGTCACGAAGCTCCTCTTCACCCTACTCTACTCCTCGAGTATCCAACTCGAGAGTTACTGTCACTAACACAAGCTCTTCGGCGGAGAAAACCTTATACCAATGCTTACATTATTTTCTGACACTAAGCTAGATGTCGATTCTTTTTCGAGGTACAACCAAACCCGTTATGTTATATGGCCCAACATAACAAACCTTGTGTTTTATGGCCTAAACACATAAACCGCGTCGCTTACAATATTTTCTGACACAAGCTAGAATGTCCGAGTCCTAATTCTTAGCTAAAACCAATCTACCACTTCACCAATGTATTTAAGCTAAAATACTAACCAACCCACAATCACCAACCAAATATATACATCATTTTGATCTACACACTACTAAAGATTGGATAATTGACACCGATCTATATGTACACAAAGCTACAAATTGACTAACTAGACTACATAACTCATCTTGAATGATCGAAGTTCATTCTCTTGCACTTGGAGTAATAAGGAAATGATGAAGATTGGATCACATTTAACAATTTAAATGATCAAAGAGTTGTAGAATAGTTTAGTGAGATCTAGAGAGAGAAGGTACTTAAAAAATCGTGCAAAAGAAGTGTGAAAATGGTTGGAGGTGACCCACTATTTATAGGAGCTGAAAACTACCAGTCTGCCAACGGCGGTCCCGGCGGTCCCTTGTATATAAGGGGGCCGCCAGGCCTATAAGGGAGCCGCCGCCTCTAGGCTCTACTTTTCGTCTTTTTGTAGGGAAGGTTGTATTTGGTATAGAAGCTTCTATTTTGGAGGAAAAATCAGATTTCAAATTTTATATTTAAATAAAATATTTCTTTTATTAAAAAGTATTATGTGTTTATTTATTTTTGTGAAAAATACTTTTATAGAAATGTAATGGTTAAGATAAAAATATTTTCTTTGATCATCCTACAAGTTTTATTAGTTTGTACATACTTTATGTGATTTACGTCGGGTGCAAACAAATGTTGGTGTTGATGCTGACTTGAGACATCGAGTGTTGTTGATGCATGTATGCATTGATGATTTATGATTACGAGTAACTTGCGTACTTTACGTTATGTATTACAAGTTACATGTTTATCATCACCAAAACATAAAGAGATCGTATAGATTAAATATCGTAATATTTGAACTAACAGTTTTTAACACAAAAAAATTAAAATCAAGATTCTTAGACCAAAACTCTTTTTGAACCAAAAAGAACATAAAAGATCAAGATTTTGATATTATTCCAATGATCTACTTGTACTTTTAGCCTCTAATAAGGTAAATAAACAAGAAAGTTGCAAACTTTATGGTTTTCGAACACACAAAAGTGAAACCCTCTTTTGTAGAGGTGTTCGAACAAAGTGATAAATAAGGAAAAATAAGAACAAAATCACTAGACCCACCCGTTGCGTCTGATACCAATTGTAGAACCCAAAAATCACTTCACTTCCATGGTGAACAAGAAATAAAGATGAGAAGATATGAGAAAAATTTTAGAGAGAAGTTTAAAGAGAGAAAGTAGGGAGAAAAGAGAATGGTTAATTCATACAAGTGTGTGTGTAACAAATGAGAACCAACACCCTCTCCATCCTTGGAGAGGGTTATTTATAGTTAAACCATGAGGCTTACATGCCTATGGTATTTCTACAAGCCGGGCTCAGGATTACTTGGGCTTACGCCCGATACACGTGACCGATTAGCTTACATAAAAGATAACAGGGGGGGGGGGGGGGGGGGGGATTGTGTGTTTGGAGGGGGGGATGAGGACGAAATGTAGAGAGAGAAGAGAAAGAGATGTGAGAAAAAATAAAGAATGGGAAAAGAGATTTAGAAATAGAAGTTAAACTGATACGTGACACATTTGAAAAAAAAATAATCACTCTAAGATATAAAGAAATAAATAGTTAATGATATATAATTAGGACTACGCACAATCTCGAATTATATATATATTTAGATATTTAGTAAATATCTAAATATATATATATATACCCCTACACATTTAATGTGACGCGCGGGATATATAACTAGGACCCGGGCTCGGGTTTTGTTTGGGATTAAACCCGAAACATATACAATATTAGATTATCTATCGAGCCCGATTCCCGATATTTTCTTGTTACAACATTAACTAATTAAAGACCGAAGCTCCATCGTAGAGTGACCGAGCTTCCTTGTTCGACTCAATAAATTGAGGCTAACACGAGCCCGTATACCCGTTCTAGCCTATCACAACATATAATTAAGTAAAGACCGTGCTTCCATAATTAGTAGCTGAGCTTCCTTGTTCGAGTCAATATTTTAAGGCTAACACATCTGTAAACCCTAGTTAATTATTTTCTTGAGTACATGGTTGCTAAGTCGAGTCTTTTATTAGTGTATACAGTTTTAGGGCGATTGGGATTCATGGTAGTTTATATTTTATGGAGAAATGGGGAAGAAAGTCAAATTATTACCCTCATACGTGCTTAATACACTCCACGCTTATTGATCCTTCTAATTTGGGTCTTAGTTAGTTTATGTTTATGAGTTTTAAAACTCAAGTGTAGGGGTGAAATTATAAACCCAAAGTCATGTATTATTTATGTTTCAAGAAAATGGCAGGGCAAAAGTGTATGAACAAAATAGAAAAAAAAGAAGAAAAAAATGTACGGTCTGCCATTTTGCTTATGTTTATGTTTATGTTTAAGATAGTGTTAAGAAAAAAAAGAGTGTGATGTAGAGTTTGTATATTTATGAGTCTTGACTTAGCAACGCCTTATACATGTATTTTTGTGAATGATTGACTTACCACTAGTAAATTCCCTAAATATCCCCCAACCGTGTTTCCTTTACCCTACACCTATACATCACAACCCTTTAAAGACCTCTTTGATAGTAATTCCTATGTTCTTACGCCAATGCGGTGGATGTTTAATCCTTTACCAAGCCTATGGTAATTAATATGCTATGACAGGTAATGAGTGTTATTTTCTCATTTCCCATATTGTTATAATTCATTATACACCCGAGAGAAAGAGAGAATCCAAATACTTATGTGAGGTGATAGTGTATATATTCCGTGCTTTTAATTATGAGGTCTAATTTGTTGTGCCATGAATTATCTTTAAAGAGTAAGTTAAATGCCTTTGATATTGCTATTGACTAGGTAAAAAATCTCATTTGCTTGAGGACAAGCAAATCCAAAGTGTAGGGGTATTTGATGAGTATCATTTCAGGGTCATTTAACCCCCTAAATCATGAAAATATGCCCAAAAAACGTGCTTAATCATTTCTTTTTATGCTTTTAGCACTTTGATGGCATTTAGAGGAAATACACGTGACTTGGACTCAATTTGGGAAGAAACGGACAAGATTTCAACTCTACACGAAAATTGATATCAAAAGGGCATACAGAGTGTGGAGACGGCGTCGCGATTCCTTACAACAGCGTCAGAAGGCTCAAGCGACGGCGTCAGAGAATTTTAAGACGGCGTCTGAAGTAACCGACTTAAAGAAGCCCATAGATGATTTGGCGGGGGCGACGACGTCACAATTAACAAGCGACGCCGTCACAATGATTTTTATATATACAAACCCAAGTTTTTGGTTTTAAAGAGGTGGAATTTGTGAGGCATATTTAGGGAACTACTTTAGTCATTATTCCAGTCATTTTTAGGGTTTTATAACCCTATTGTATCCACCATTACTCCATGTTTTAATCAAGTGAAGTTCTTTTATCCCTTTAATCTTTCAATATGTCTATGTATTGTTTAATTGAATGTTCTTTGCTTTCCTTTAACATGTTAGGCTAAATTAATCAGTGTTTGCTTATGATTGCATGAAACTTAGTTTGTAATTCCTTTTAATATTGCTTCTTGTTGGTGGTGTGCATGTTAGGCTCTAGAAAACTTGCTTCTTTAATAGATTGAGAAAACATCTAGGGAAACATGATAGGGTAGAAAGGATACCATCGCAACAGTCTTCATATTACCTTGCCCTAATATGGTTGATCACCTTTTAAGAGTTTGAATGCGTGTAATATACACTTAGGGGCCTTGTAATAGTCTTCATACTACCTTACTTGTGGATTACCTTAACAGAATATTGCTTAGAAAGTGGGATAATTAGCTTGTTAATTAGGAAATACTTACACATTACACCATAAGTGTGACAGGCAATAAGATCAGGAAGAGCATTCTAAGGAGTAGTGCATGATTAAGTGAACACGTTTGTTTACCTATATGAGTTTCTACACAGTAGATTAGATTAGAATTAGATCGGTAGTTAATTAGTTTAAACCAAACCCCTTCAAAATTGAGATTTTACTTGCTTTATAAAAATATAAAAATAATCTTCTTTCAACTCTTAGACCTTAGTTACATTCTATTCTAGCCTATCCCAACCTATTCCTTGCCTATACTACACTACAACGATTAGGTGCACTGCATAGGGGGTTGTAAAACTTTGGTGTTTGCAACCACTCACATCATCAAATCATTGTCCTCTAAGGAATTAGTTTGAAACCCACCTAAGCTTAAATTTGATCAACACTTTTGTGACGCTTGTAAAACTGGAAAACAAGTTCACGCTAGTCATGGAGGAAATCTATTCGGTCCTTCCACCATACGGAGTTATGGAGGCAATCTATACACATTAGTAATAGTAGATGACTATTCTGGATTCACTTGGACAAATTTCTTAAAGACTAAAAATGAAGCCTTCGAACAATTCAAAATATTTAGAAAGAAAATTAAAAACCAACTAGTTTGTTCTATAGTTTACATCAGGTAGGATCACAGCTGGTAATTTGATAACGAAATATAATTCGAAGAATTTTGTGACTCAAATGGAATTACTCATAATTTCTCGGACTCTAGGGCTCCTCAATCAATTGGAGTAGTTGAAAGAAAGAATAAGACATTAAAAGAAATGAGTAAAACATGCTAAACGAGCAATTAATACCACCAAAGTTTTTGTGCAACATCGTAGATACATCAACCTATTTTCTTAATAAAAATATTAATTACGCCAATCTTAGGAAAAACCCATACGAAATTTTGAGAGGAAGAAAGCCTACTCTAGATATTTTAAATTATTTGTAAGCAAGTGCTTCATAATAAACATTAAAGACTACCTCACCAAGTTTGACCAAAAGTCTTACGAGGGTGTTTTTATGTGTTACTCCCAAAATAGTAAAGCATATATTATTCTAAATAAACATACAATGAATGTTGAAGAATCACTTAAAGTTATATTTGATGAAAGTCCTCCACCCTCCTTTTGTTTTATATCAATCATAGAACATAAGAATGTTGATGAAGCCATAAAGTACGAAAACTGGGTAGTTTTCATGTAAGAAGAATTAAATAAATTCATCGCAAATGAAGTTTGGGATCTAGTGCCACAACCTAAGAACCATACGATCATAGGAACTAATTGGGTGTATAAGAATAAGCTTGACAAAAATAGAATTGTGTCTAGAAATAAGGCTAGTAGCACAAGGATATAACCAACAGGAAGGCATAGACTACGATGAAACCTACGCTCCAATAGCTAGAATAGAGTCCATAAGAATACTACTTGCTTATGCTGGTGCTTTTGACTAAAAATTATTTCAAATGAATGTAAAATGTGCATTTTTAAATGGTTTTATCAATGAAGAGGTATACGTGGCACAACTTCGGGATTCATTGACTTCAAAAAACCAAATTATGTTTACAAACTTAAGAATGCATTATATGGCCTTAAACAAGCTCCTAAAACTTGATATGATAGATTAAAAAGCTTTTCTAATAAAACTTGAACATGGAAATGGTGGATACAACACTTTTTACGAAAAAGAAAAATTCACATCTCATCATTGTTCAAATATATGTCGAAGACATTATATTCGGTTCAACTTGTCAAGAGTTGTGTGATGACTTCTCCAAAATTATGCAAGGCCAGTTTGAAATGTGCATGATAGATGAACTAAATTTCTTCTTAGGTT
>BQNB010084723.1:15306-28669 GCA_026074375.1 Tanacetum coccineum | reverse complement strand
CGGGACGCTAAATCGGAAGGGACCCTATTTGGGGGTGTGACAGCTTGGTATCAAGAGCCAAGGTTATAGAGAACCAGGTAGTATAAACTAGGTCTGGACTATAACCAGTATGTGATCCTACGTGATTATGTGCCTTACGTGATTTTTCTTAGTACGAATACATAATTAAATACTACTTAATTAATATATATGTATCAAATACTAAGTATAACTAATATTACTATAAGTATTTCTCATTTCATCCCATCATGTCGTACTCGATGACCCGCACATTCATTCGTTCATATGTTTGCATCATGCATGGTTGATATAAAGATGATTTATATAAACTTTGCTTGTGCAGGTCATCGCTATCTCAGTTATCTCAGTTTCATCGGACTCATCCGAGGATAGCGTGGGGATACCTGCTGGATGAGTTATCTTATTCGGTACTATCCTTACTACTATTCCCGACATCACACCAGTGATTACTCCGCCCATTACTCAGACTGACACTACAGTGATACCCACAGAGATACCTATCATAGCACCTACTGTACCACTATTACCAGCTATCTCACCATTTTTATCATCGGCTGATGACACCGTAGACAGTGATACATATGATACACCACCATCACCTACCCATGGTACACCTTTCACTAAGATTACCTCTTCTACCCAGAGATCACTTGTTATACCTCATTGTCGAGTTATGATTCTAGCACCTAGGCAGCCTATTCCTCATGGTCGACCATTCCGCTACCATCTTAATGGGCCGGTACCTGTTCAACAACTTACTGTGAGACATTCTTTCGATCATTCTTCATCAGATTATTTTTCTCCAGATGATTCAGCTCGAGATTCTTCTTTAGATTCATCATCAGAGGCATCATCAGATTTTCATTTGGATGCTTTATCTGATTCTTCATCAAGACACTCATTGTCAGATCATTCTTCTCCTGATTTACCGAGTACTTTTGCGGGGCCATCTCACAAGAGACGTAGGTCTCCTATGACATCTGTACCTACATTACCACCTGTATCTGGAGCTCTATCTCCTGTCCATACTGATTTGATACCATCGCCTAAGAGGGTTAGGGATTTTTGGCTATTTAGCAGATGTAGAGGTAGATCCTAGAGAGACTAGTTTGAGGGATGATGTTATTGTCAGGGGTAATGATGAGCCTCACTTAGAGTAGGATATTGATCCAGAGATTGACGAGTGTTTCGCTTATGTGGATGCTCTTAGGGATAGAGGGATTGATGCTAGAGTTGTAGTTGAGGCTGTTGATCGAGAGGAGAGTGAGACGGGTGCGAGGGGCCTGGTTGAGGTGAGAGTAAAGATGGTTACGCATCCTGTGATGCTAGATGATATTCCTGAGCCTGCTCAGGAGGGAGAAGTAGAGGTTACATATGAGACATTGGGAGATTTGGTTCAGAGGTTCCATGATTACACAGAGGCTATCCCAGTCCATCGTATACAGGTCATTGACGGAGTTCAGAGGGAGCAGGGACATAGGATTGTTAGGGTTGAGTCGGCAATTACTGCTTTGACTAAGAGGATTGTTGAGTTGGAGAGGGATAACAGGAGGCTCAGAGACATCGCGAGTGTTGAGAGTTAGAGAGTTGACCGACTCTCTTCTTAACAAGGTTTCATTATTTAGTCACAATTTTTCAGAACGTGCAGACTTTTAACGTGACCTTTAGACGAACACAAAACCTCTACTTACTAACGCTCCATAATCCATAACCAAAAATCACCTATGTTCATTTACGAGTATTTAAAAATACCTACCTCAAACGATTTTCCAAGAGCCAATTACATGCCACAAGTACTATCCAAGAAAATCAAAACTTCAAAACAATCCCAATTCGGATCAGTTTTTTCCACACTAATAAGCTTTTGGACCTAAAAACATACTTAGGACTCCAAATCAGAAGCTCTACTTTTTGGGGATTTCTAATAGACAAATATAATAAAACTCTATATAAGGCTAAGCTAAATTAGAATCTTGATTGGGGTTTTAAGACCTCATATCTGACAAAAATCTGACGACCCGTATTTACCTGCTTTGATAACATATATCTCGCAACCAACGTTTGTAAATGACTTCCCTACCTCAAAAACCATTCGAGGCCAGATTTCTGAAAACTAGACACTCTGAGCACGTATAGACACCAGAAACTTAACCAAAATCTATTACCAGTCATTGAAGATATCAGCCAAACAACACAAGCCCTAAATTATGCCCTAAAAACTAAAATTCTAAAGTCAAAGTCTAGCACGAATTAAGTTTAAAAGCAATAACAATGCCATAGCTTCTAATTAAACCCTAAACATATAACATGATTATTAATCAGTTATTACTTAACTTAATGAACCCTAATTATCACCATATTAATTATTACATGAATTAGAGATAATAACTAACAAGGATTAAATTAAAACTTACCTTAGAGCTTGATTTCTTCACAAAAGCAAAAACCCTATAAATTTTCTTCTCTTTTTTTTCTCTCTGGATCGGTCGAGCAATAGGGGAGGAGGGTTATGGGATTTATTTTGTATTTATAGGCCCCCAATTAATTATAGATAATATCTAATTAGAGTTTGTTTCCTTTTAAAACTCTTTTTTTTCTTTTCTTTCCCCTTATCCTCTTTAAATTCGTTTTTACTATTCATCTATAAAAAAATATTTTTTTATTTATTTATTAATTACTTAATTATTTGCTTTACCTTAAGTTTTTATAAAAACCTAAGCTTATTTGCACATACCTTTTTGCTTAAACGCAATTTACTAGACTTTTAAAAATAATTAACTTTCCAAAAATACTTTTCATTTCACAAATTCACTTTCTAAAAATAGAAAGTCTTCCAAAAACTCTCATATTTTAACAAACTCATTTCTTTCACAAATGACACACTTCCCATTTTAATCCATCACCTAGACATCCACATATTAACCAAAACAATTCTCTCAAAATACCCAATCAATTTCATTATCACTATAAGTGATTAAGATGAAATTTCTCTATCAAATAACTCATTTCTCTTAACTTAACCTCTAAAACCTAAACTTATCTTAAATTACTAACACAAAAATACGTATATGTATAATTACTTACACAATTAACGCGAAACCGCTTCAATCACCGAAATCATTTCCTTGTCACCAAAAGTGAACGAAATGAACTTCACAAAATTCAACACAAATCCAATCCCAATGAGACGATCACGCTCAATGAATTGATTATCCAATCTCACATATCCCACACAAACACATATAAACACGTATAAACACATAACCATACATTGCAACATATACATTTAGGTCAACACTACGGTTTGACCAACCTGCGCAAGTCATGGTTGTCACAGGGTAAGATTGTTTGATACAAGAAAAAGACTTGCTCACCCCATGTACTTTACCGTTTATTCTAGCTCGTAGTTAATCGTTAATCGTATGACTTTACCGGTAATGGTCCGGTTAATAAACCCAACATGTAAGCCCATTCCCATGGCCTAAGGGACAATTTTTGTAACACCTATATAAGCCTCTTTCATGTGTTGGAAGAGGTAGTTAGTCAATTCATTATACAAGTTCCTTTTTCTCTTACTAGAAAGTTTTCTCTCCTACTTTCTCTCTCTAAGATTCAGCTATACCCATAATCTTCCATTGTGTTATGATTTCCAATATCCTACAGGTTTTCAGCCTGAGAGAATGGCACAGGTTTATGATGACTTAGATCAACTTAAGGCATAATAACATACGCAAGCGGACAGACATAAGATAGAAGAGCGGTCTAGCCAAATATAAGAAAACTATATTAACCATGATTAATCCAAATAAAATGTTGGTTTGTTTATTAAATGCAATGAATACTTATCTCGAGGCGGCATATCATTCTTAAGACTTAGGCGTTACCTCTTCCTAAGACCTAGACACGTAGAATTCTGTCACAATTAAACGCATCCACATAAAGCATCCTATTTACTGATTATAATCTATCTTAGGGGTTAAAGTAATAGTGATCTTGTTAAACCCTAGCTCATAGAGACTTTACCCACTTACTGCTTAATGGCAATTTATATACTAGTAGTCCACTAGCCAAGTCTTTTCTAATTGATTAAGAACTTACTTGTTGATCTCAAGGGTTACCCGCCGGTCCAACCAAGCTCACTAATCTAAAGGCAAAGATAGGTCACTATTTGTAATCCTATTGGTCTAGATATATAAATCAATATATGGAGAGCCATTCCGGCATCTAGCTAACGTGGTCGGTATCATTAGATCTAATTGAATGATAGGTCGCATACAAAAGCACATAAACAAGTATAAATTGATAAACATAAACAAGCAATTAACGATAAATTAAGCATTTGAGATAAACAAACTAAACATTTAAATCTTCATAATAATGGCTAATACCCAAGGGTATTAGCCCTCAAACGTCATAATTAATGCAAGAGTAATAATTCAACCAAGGTAAACTAACAGAGTTAAACGAATGATACGAAAAATCAAACGATTACTAGAGTATATGAGATTATAAAGTGTTTCTTATGGAATTATTAGCTTTGCTTGACCTCTTCTGCTCTTCTGAAAATCAAATTTTGTAGTTAAGGTATCAAAAATATGATCAAGCACACTGAAAACCCGTTTTTAGGTTTTCTATTTATAGGGTATGGAATTTGGTCGATACGGTGTATCGAGATAGATGGATATGGCATATCGGGGGGTTTTTTAGAGTAGGGACCACGTTCAATATCTTCCAGATTATTTATTACTTTATTTTGAATACGGGGTATAGATGTCTCATAGATACGGCGTATCGAACTTTATGTCTTTGTGGTTTCTTGTGAAGTGCAGGCACAGATACACCGTATCTTCCTTGATGGATACGACATATAGGATGTCAGTGTCAGTTATCTTCAAATGTCTTCGTTTCAGCTCCAGAATGCGTGCTTTTTTGCTAATCTTCACCAAGTACTCCATAATTATGCAATTCTCAAATACAAACGATTAAGTAATAATTCTTGCAATAATCATACAAAATGGGTTATTTATATAACATAAATAATGCTATAAAAGTGACGTTATTTGATGTCATCACATGTAAATAAAAGAAAAGAGATAAGAGATAGAACAATCAAACCACAATACCAAGATTTATAGTGGTTCGGCTACGAAGCTCCTCTTCGCCCTACTCCGCTCTCCGAGTATCCGACTCGAGATTTCACTATGTCAACAAGCTCCTTTTAGGCGAAGAAACCGTTACACGTCGCTTAACTTATTTTCCAACACTAAGCCAAATGTCAATTCCTAATCTTAGCTAGAACCAATCTACCACTTCACCAATGTATTTTAAGGACTAAAATACTAACCAACATACAACCAACACTATCATATTTATACACTATCTAATGTTACACACTAACACAAGATAAAGAAAATAGAGGTTTGGATCTTAGAAGAAGATAAAAGAAATCACCAATCTACAACACTTCATTTCTTGGCGAATACGAGTGTTCTTCTCTTGCACTTGATAGAAGAAGGAAGAAGGAAGAGGATGAGATTGGATCACTTGAAACAAGATTAAACTATGTTAGTGATCAAGAGATTTAGAGAAAGAAAGAAGGTTTTAGAAAGAGAAAGAGATCTAAAAAATTTAGGCTATGAGGTGTTAAAAACTATATGGAATAGTGCAATATTTATAGCCAGGACTGGGAAACGTCTCTTATGGGCGGTCTCGGCGGTTCCAGATATATCTGGGGTCCGTCCTGCTTATCAGGGGGCCGTCCCTAGGTAGACGCTCCCATTTTTGTCCTATAGTGAGGAAGGTTAAATCTGGTGTAGAAGCTTTCATTTTGGGGGGAAACCAGATTTTGAATTTTTATATTTAATTAAAACATTTCTTTAATAAATAAAAATATTTTGTATATTTTTATTTTTGTAAAAATACTTTTGTAGAAATGTAATGTTTAAGAATTTTTTTTTTCTTGATCACTAATCATGTTTAATGATTTGTTTATGCATACCTTAAGTGATTTACGTCGAAATAGAAGTTTACGATTAATAACTTGTAAATGTTTATTTTTATCGTGAACGTTTTTACATTTAGTCATCTTCAAAACGTAGAGAGGTCGAAAAATATAAATAACATTTTTAGACATTATTTGTATTAACAAACTCTCCTTTTTGATGATGACTAAATATAAACTTATTTTATATAAAAATAAAATTTGCAAGTTATTAATGAGTTTTAATCAATTTTCCCCCTTTTTTGTTGAATCTAAAAAGGTTGATCGTCGAGTTGAGAATAGAAAGAAATCAACGTTGGTAATGCTCCCCTTTGATGTATAATCCCCCTCGTTTGGGGCACCAATGGATCGAGCTTATGGAATTTTGCAATAAAATCGAGTTAGAAATACAAGTGCAAGAAACATTTCTAACAAGTAGCAATATCTCGACAAATATATACATGGCTAAAATAGAGAAGAAATGGCCATCTAAATAGTTCATGCAAATCACCCATAATAATAATAGAAATTCATTCAATATAAAGCAAATTCATACTTGAAAAGTATGAATAATACAAGACTAAACATAAAAACATAGAAAGACATTTTAAACTAGAGCTAGACTAGATGATTCTTGATGTCTAGGATATGCCACAAGCAAAAGATGAGTTGTCGATTATTTAGATGAATTAACTTATGAGAAAGTTTAATTTTGATAGGGTGAGAAAGAGAAGGTTGGTGAGGCATTGTTTGGAGAACAACAAACTTGAGGGACCAATGATAATAGGCTTAATTCTATGGAGGTCATTTCTCAACACATTGAATATAGTTCGGGTGTGCATGCAACAATGGCAAAATTTTGAGTGGAATTTTACTTGGTCTAGAGTAGCAGGAAGAATTAAAGGGGGAGATGGAGGTGTTTGAGTAGAAGCATTGATTGCATGTTGAAGATTAATGTCAATTAGATTTGACAAGTGATGAAGCTCATTGATTTCATTTACTATTTGGTTTCGAAGTAGATTATGTGGAGGTGAAGGTAGAGATAAAGAGTTGGTGATAGTTAGAGAGTTTAGTGGTGAGCTATATGGAAAAGGAGGAGGTAGAGGAGGTAGAAGAGTGTTTTGTCTCTACGGTTCTCGTATCGACATACGATATCTTCTTGAGTAGTCATAAGTAGACCTTCAAGAGGAGGACATGATGATGTGAAGAAAGGTGAAGAAATTAGGAAAGAAAGGATGAGGAGAAATAAGGAAGATGAAGAAGTTATATAGTGGAAGATTTGGAAAAGCATGATAAAGATTGGGTAAAGGTTCCAAAAGGTGTTTGGCTAATAAGGGAAGTACTAGCTAAGACTAGTGTAGAGAGGGTCAAGGATGCAAAAAAAGGGGAAACAGTAAAAGATTTTATGACCCTGCTGATGGCGGTCCCAGAAATACTGGGCAGTCCCAGATATATTGGGAGGGCGCCCCATGTATTTGGGGGCCATTTTCTGGAGGGATACGAGATTTTTCCAGAATTCCTTGTTTTCCAAGAATGTGCAGAAAAAGAGAGAGTTTTATGGCAATTTGCAGCATTTCCTACTTTTCAAGAATCACTTATTCTAGCTATGCACAAAGGGAAATAAAAAGTCCAGTCTAATGCATATAACAAGCACAGAGATGAATAAGACATATTAAGCATGCATTAAACAAGTAATAAAAGGACAAAATTAAACATCCAACGTAGCATGTTACAATAGCATCAAATTGTCTAAGAAGAAAATATTCATGACAATACGCAAATAACTAAATACTAATATGTTATCATGATCATTCACTACACATCTTCTTCTCCATATGCCGATGAAGAGGCATAAATGTAGTACTTGTCGGTATGCTCCAGAGGCGATATGGTGTGAGGGTAGGAGAGATATTTAGGTTTCTTGAGTTGAGGATTCATCAGGATGATGTGATCATAGAGACGAGTAGGCAACATGCCATAGGGCATGGGAATATTTGGTCGATTTTTGATATTGATAATTTTTTGGCTAGAAAATAGGTGGTAGGGTTTGCTTGTCATGATGCAATAAATCATGTAACAAGATGCGACTGAGATATTACCCATTCCTATGGCGTTCTGACGAATGATTTCATCCTAATATCTTAAATTATTTCGGAGTTCATTTTTATGAATTTTAAAAGGGTGTTTGGTTTTCCCATTTATGGCTATGTAACGGATTATTTCATTTGGTGTTGGAATTTTTGTTTCATAAGGATAATCCGTTTCAGGATTTTTGATTAAGGACTTAAGAGAGCATTATTCCGAATAGACACAATCTTCAATCAAGGGAGTTTGAAGAATGTAGGCTAGATATTCGAGAGATATTAAATGGTCTATTCAGTGCCTAAAATTTTAAGAAGAGTTTTTGATCACTATCTTTGATGAGTTCTGCCGAAGAAAAGATTTCTAACAAAAATCTAGGATAAATTTCTTCGTCAACATTATATTTGCATTAAAGGTGAATTAACGAAAACATTATTCGGATACAACCGTGTCTAAGATATCCTTGAGGAACAATACGTCCTTCATGAATTGTTCTTGACTCTAGATCACGAACGATGGGATTCAGATGATTAAGAAGGTATTTTTCGTTTGAGATTTGAGGAATGTAAATTTTGGTTTATTCGAGTTCTTCATGGGACATTCTTTTTACCTAATCAATAATATGAAGATTTTAGTATGTGTCATTCACAATTATCAATTTGCTTATAAAAATTTGCCTAGTGTGTGCCTACGTGCAACAAATAACTCGACTCTAAAATAAAAACCTATGAGTTAACCCAAACACTCCTTAATTCAGTTTTGCTCATCCAAACATGTCGAAAATATTCATTGATTAAATATTTCAAATGGAGTTCATGAGATCATTATGAATGAGTGCAAAAACGTTTTTAGAGTGTATTAACAATGCATTAAAACATTTTTATGGCGTTCCTAACGTGAAGAGTTTTGAAAAGAAATTAGGGGTTTTGTTCATATCAAAAATTTTGACAAACACACTCAATTTTGCAAATCCTATGTCTACGGGAAGCATATTAGTTCTACATTGTGTTATTATAGTCTTAATTGCACACAAACAAAGAAAAAACAAAAATTCCCAATTTTGATTTTATGTTCAATATGAACCCTAGACACAAATTGAAAAGAAAATTGATGGAATGACTTACAATTGATGATCTTTATGATTTAGGATTGATTATTAGTGTTGATTTGATCTTCAAATTGAGTTTTAGTGGTTGATTTTCAAGTTTGGTAGATTTTGTGTGTGTTTCGTCGCTACAGTTGGAGAGAAAAGGGGTGTTTGGTTTTGTGTTTAACAAAATGAGGGTGCAGACTGCAGACATAAGAGCCCGTCTGGTGGCAGTCTTATATCGATATGGGGGCCGCTTGATTAAATCAGGGGGCCGTCCTATTTATAGGGGCCGCCTCTAGTGGAGGATTTTAGACTTAAATTTTGACAAAATTTGACGAAAGGAGTGGCATTTTAATTTGCATTTTGCCAATTAAAAATGCTTAAAATACTTCGGATGAAGTAATTAAGTTGTTACGACACAAAATGGAATAATGACTAGAATCGAGACTAAAAAAAAGAAGAGAACGATTTACGAAATGTGTTCCATCATTCCTAAACCAAGACGAAGATAATTAAACGATTCACGTTTAAGAGGTTTAGTGAGGATGTCGGCGATATTATCTTTGGATGTGAGTTTTTTGATGGAAAGATGTCCTTCCTAGACATTATCTCGAAGAAAGTGGTGACGAATTTTGATATGTTTAGTCCGCGAGTGTTGCACCGGGTTTTTAGTAAGGTCAATCGCGCTTTTATTGTCGCACATGATCATGACGTCATTGAATTGAATGTCGTAGTCGATGAGAGCTTATTTCATCCATAGTGCTTGTTGACATGCCTTTCCGGCGCTTATGTATTCGGCTTTGGTCGTGGATATAGCAAAAGCAGTTTGTTTCTTTGAGAACCATGATGTTAGACAACATCCTACGAACGTAAAAATACCGCTAGTGCTCTGTCGATCCACATAATCTCCTGCATGATCAGAGTCGGCATATACTACAGTTTCTATTTTGGTCCCCTTAGGATACCATAATCCTAAGTGTTAGACATAGTTTTTATTAAATTAATGGTCATTAATATTCCCGAACCTCTTGTTTTTAGTATAGTTTATGTTTCAAAGAAATTGTTAATATTATAATATAATAAATAGATAATAAATAACTATTATATAATCATAAATCTTAAACTATAAACTTACAAATTACCAACAATTAACCTCCATCCATAAATAACCCCTAACCTAAAATCAAAAATATTAATAAAGCAATAAAATTCAATTCATCATACAATCTCCTCAACTCATAGTCAACATTTTCCATTAATGTTTCAAGTACTATATGTTCAATTTCTACCCAAACAAAATATAATGTCCACTACAAAAATCCATTTACATCAATCAACCCTCAGTATCCCTCAATATCCCTACCCTGTTACACAATATCAATCCCAACCCCACAATAAAAACAAAATAAAATAAAAGGAAAATCTCAAAAAAAACATTTAAATTAAAAAACCTTACCAGAAGAAACCAACACTACATAAAACATATACACCCCAATGGTTACCAATACAATATACCCAAAGCATACAAACAAGTTTATATTAAACAATCAACCATTACTACCCATTAACAGGTCTAAAACTTTAAAAACCAACTAAAAAAAAAATCAAAACAAAAACCAATTCATCGATTAATTTTTTATTATTTAATGCAAATTATTTGTAATTCAATATTAATAATCCAATCTTAAAACCGTCGTATTTTGAAATTATTTCTTAACCGTATCTGCATACTGTAATTATCCGTTTAAATTGTAAATGGACCAAACACTCAACAATAACCCACATATCAAAATTAATTAAAAACCAAAAAAAACTAATCATTAATTTCATGTAACACATAAAAAAAATAATCACCACCATATACACCCCCAACTTTTAAAGATTTTATAATAATCAAAAAATATAGTTTTATTGATTAATTATTAATTCTATTGCGTAATAATAAGTCTTCCTCCTCATATTATTAACTAAAACATTAAAAAATCAAACAGGTTTTATATCATACCCCAAATTAAATATTATTAATGTATAGAATAATTTAAGCTAATCAATTCCAAAATGCCCATTATTATGATAATTAAATTTACACAAATATAATCATGATAAACATATCATAAATAATAATAACTCATCGTTATTATATTGGTATTAAGTTAAACAAATATTATTCGAATAAAATTAAAACAATCAATGCATCCTGACCCTATCCTCCACAATTAAACCAACTATAATCATTCACAAATGCACTACAAAACCATACCTATAAAAACATAAAAATATTCACCCCCAACCCATCAAATTACTAACAAAATTATTGTACCATCCCCTCACAACAATAATCCTCCCCATACACAATTCTATAACCACCAATCCCTTTACCTTAAATCCCCACTAATTCTATATACTAAAATCAACATACATAACTCCATCCACCTCAAATTTTATCACAAAACCTTCTACGTAAATCATATTTCCCACCCCCCCGCCCTCTTAAACATATTAATTTTCATCCAAACAATCAATAACCAACATTATTTACCAAATACTATTATCTATACCACCATCTCCCACAACAAACCCAACACTCACTAATAATAAACTATTCCACTACAACCCTACATCCTCTCATTTTCTCTTAAACGATACCATATTAAATTTACCCTCCTCTGTTTTCTATAGTATTTACAACATTACCCTTTAAACTATCAATATAATATAAACAAATTCATCCCACCTTATTTAAACTGGTTTGAATACCATATACCTATTAATATAATCATCCAAATCCTACAACATAATATATTCCAGAATATATGTACATTAAGTATATATTTCTATCAAACTCTCCACAAAACCTCCACCAATTAATATAATAAATATAAAAAATAAAATTAATAAAAATATAAATGAATGTACAACAAATTTTAATATTATAAATAAATATAATATATCGTTTCCAAGAATTGTATAAGCTAATTGGGTCTAAGTTATGGGATTAAAGCCCATTAGATATCAAGCCCGACCCATGGAAGCCCACTTAAACACCATGGCCAGCCTCCTATGCACTATATAAAGCCCTCTCCAAGTGTGGAGAGGGTGTTGCTTCTCTTTCTTTCATTCTCATAATCAACCATTTTCTTTCTTTTATTCTCTTTAGTTCTTTCTCTCTCTAAAACCTCTTTTTCTCTCTAAAATATTTTCTAGTGTCTTGTGTATGGTGATGAAATGATATCCTAACATGTGGTATCAAGAGCCTCGGGTGGATTTAGTGATTCATGGTTGTGTTGTTTTGAGCTTATGTCGAAGCTTATTGTGTAGCTTTTAGGTTCGGCATATTGGTATTTGCTTATCCCTTCACGAGTCTAATTCTTTTTGTCTTTTAAAACAATCGTTAGATCTCTTAAAATGTCTTAGTATATCTTACAAAACAATTCACGAAATACTTTTTTAAGATATAAAGTTTTTTTTCTCTTTCAATCATTAAAATAAAATAAAAATTCACAAAACAGTTTTTTAGTATCTCTGTTTTTTTCTTTTCTTCTTTAATTTCTTTCTTTCTTTCATCACTTTTGTTAACTTTTGCAACTTAAGCTTATTAGATAATATAAAAACCTTGTATCCTTTAGTCTAAACGTGAAGTAGCTTTAAAACCTTTTAAGCTTATTTTTAACAGCTTTTCGAAGCTTATTCTGTGGTAAACAAGCTTATTTAGCTTTGTTAATAGCTTATCTTGTGGTCCACACGGTTTGTGAACAAGACAAAAGTCAAGGACGTTTTTTTGTTGGTTACTGTATAAAGACAAAATACAAGGACGTTGTACATTTTGTTTTTAAGTAGAGGCGAATTAATCTTCCAAATCTGAAGGCGAGTTAATCCATAAGTAAGAGGCGAGCTAATCCACAAGGCAAATGCAAACTAAACATTTTCTCTCAAGGAGAATAAATCTTCTTTGTGAGGCGATTAAAGCACAACCAGTGCAAGGCGAATTAAGCAAAGAAGTAGGAGGCGAATTAAGCAAAGGTGTAACAGGAAAACTAATCACCAACTGTGGAGGCGATTTAATCTTTCTGTGGAAGGCGATTTAATTCTTTGTATAAGGCGAACTAATCTTCAAGTGAAGGCGAATTAATCCTTTAGTGAAAGGCGATTTAATCACTTGTAAGAAAGGCGAACTAAACAAGGTTGAACGA
>BQNB010084723.1:3622-15244 GCA_026074375.1 Tanacetum coccineum | reverse complement strand
TTTGGTTTCGTATGTCGGTTAATCACGGGTCTTCTAACTACAACCATTACGATCGCGATCCTTCGTAGATCATCGTGGTGTATTCACTTTTCACTGACGATAACCGTACGAGTCCGCGATTAAAGAAATACAAAAGTTACATATACCATATTTTGAAACGAAGAAGATAACTAAATGGAGGGAAATGTATGTATTTATTAAACTAAATTTGATTTTGACACATGCAGTCCCTAAACTCGAGTACAATTTCAAAGTTGGTCCTTGGCTTATTTATTAACCCTTCTAGTTGAATCTGAATTACACCGTTAGTCCTTTGTTAACCAAATTTCACCGTTAGTCCTTTTAGCTTAACTAATCGTTAACACAAGTTCAAATACTTCATATACAATAACGATTTCACCAACAACAATTCTATTTTCACGGTTTCTTCTTGATTTAGTAAAATCCCGTGAAATACTCACGTGTTTTCTTGGTTTAATCAAGACTTGTAAAATCCCATGAACTAGATTTCTATCAAAAAAATAATCACTTTACCTACTTAAGATCCTTGCATATCATTTCACATTACTTTTGCAATGTCGAATTAACAAGACATCAATGCTATTAGAGCACAACGACTTGCAAACACACATGATCATTTGGCATTAATGGCAAACACTCAGACACCGTTTCACCCAGATCACTCATCACTCATTACCTACATATAACATCCACAACGCAACAACAACTTTATCCCACAACCTTCATTCAACACGAACTACCTGCAACATCTAATGCAAAATCTTGAAGATATCTCAAATCCTACAACTACATTAGACATGGCACTTGAACTCATGGCTAAGGCTTTTCAGCTAAACAACACCACACCAACAAACAATAACCAAAGAAGTTCATCAAACCCTTGCTACAGTCAGGTTGCATAATCGGGTATGGATATAGATCAAGGCAGGCAGATGCTAATGGTTGATGATTGATGACATCAAATAATGTTGCTTTATTATATCATTTATCCCATCTGTTTTGCCCACTTTTATATAATTATTGCATTATTTGGTACTTAATTGCTTTAAAGTTGATAAATGTAATAATTCGGGAGTGTTTTGTGAAGACAAGCTAAAAGGCGCATAATTTGGAGCTAAAACAAAGACATTTGAAGAATGAAGATTTCTGACTACATACGCCGTATCCAACAAAAGAGATATGGCATATCCGCACCAAGACTTCACAAGAAAACGCGTTTGAGCAATTCCTAATACGGTGTATCTCTTTTGTCTACATACGCCGTATCTATGAAGATAACTATTCGAAGATACAGTAAATAAAGTAAATTGGGAATGATATCACTGATTGAGTGTGCTAATATTATATTTAAAGCTTATACTCACACAACAAACACACACGGCTTCCCTCTCAGCAAAAGAACACAGACCTAGAAACCTTTATTATTTTAGTATATAGGTCCTTTGTAAAGCCATTGTTGCACCTAGTTTTTTTAGTAGTTTTCAGCTTATAATTTAAGTTTTTCAGCTTATTGTAATGTTTTCTTGAAAAGCCTTGTAATGATTTTAAGTCTAATGAAATATTGAAGTTTTTATGTTTTACCCCGTTTTTAAGTTAAAGTGTTTGATTGTTTAAAACTGTTTTATAAGCTCTCAAAAGCTCCTTTTTATAACCTTCTTAAGTTGTCACTTAAGTCTTACAAAACTTTTTCATAGTTTGTAAGGTTTAAGTTTATTTTACCAAAAATCACTCAAAAAAGTTTTTTGGATGATAAGTCGGATTTGGATGGGCTTATGGACACTACTAGGTTATCTTTGATAAGCTAAAGCTAGTAGATATAGCTCTTTGAGCTCAATTTGCCCTTTTTGAGCAAGGCCTTTGTAAGTATCATTTTTCATTTTAGCTATTTACTGTTCCATGCTTATTTGAGCTTATTGTCTGCTTATCTTTTCCTTATTTGTTTTGCTTAGATGTATAATGCTATTTATGCTGTTTTATAGGTATTAGAAATGATTGTTTGAGTTTTCATATAAACTGTCTAAAGTAACTTATAAACTTGCCTAATCTGTTTCACTTATTTGAAGTGCTTATTTGTTTATTGAGATTTTCTAAGTATTGTTTGATTTTACTTATTTAACATCTGGTCTTTTGAATGTGTGCTTGAAATAAGCATTAATCTTCATAAAAAAGGCCTAAACAGTTTTTAAAAGGGTGTTTAGTTTAACTGCTTTAATGGGTTAAAATGGGTCAACATAGCAATTTGACACTTGAGTCAGTTTAGATTTAGCTAAAATAGTCCAAAAAGTAGTTTGTTTTAAGTGTATAAGTGTTAAATCTCATGTTTTTTAGGTTTTAAGAGTGTATTGTAAAACTGTAGCTAAAGCTTATTGTATTGGCTAGTTGAATTATGCTTTTGTTTATAGAGGGATTTTGGTGAATGTGTTAGAGTTTGTCTAAGTGTTAAACCACTTAGGTAACAAAGGTAGAGGCCTGCCATTTGTTAGTTTTTGTGTTTTGCAAATTGTCAAAAATGCTAATGTCTTTAAAAATTTTGAGAAATTGCTTTTTCAAATGCTTGTTGTGGCTTATTCTTAATTTCAAAATAGTTTTATATTGATGATATAAGCTCTTTGAAGTCTAAATTTAATCTGTTTGTAGGTTATATAGTCATAAGGATCTGTTTGTTTGCTTATTTTTAAGCTCAAAGTGGTGATTTGTTAAGATTACAAAAAGTTGCAAAAATTGTTAAGTTCAAACTGCTTTTTTTTGTTGCTATTGTAGCTTTATTGGCCATCTTCTTAGTGGTAACGCCACTAAGCCTTAAGGATCCTATTGCTAGCCTTATTTTTAAGCATAGAAAAGTCCCTCTTGGCAATTTTGCTTTATCAGTTTTGCCAAAAAAGCTATTTGGCTTATTTAAGCTAATTAGCATATTGCTTTTGGCTTATTCTATGTTAGTTTAGCTATTGGTTAGTTTACGCCAATTAGCTTATCCTTTCAGTTTAGAGCTTATTTTATCAATATTGTCTTTTAGCCTTAAAATTCTAAGTCTAAAGCTTTTTGAATATCTGTCTTTCTAGCTTATTTTGCTTGCTTATTTTTGTTCTTAAGTGCTTTTTAGATATAGCTTATTAGCTGTCTTAGCTTAATTCTCTTTTGGGTTTGCTTATTAGGCTTAAATTAGCTAAATAGATTACATTTATGTTTTGAGTATTAACTACTTATTCTGTCACTTTTGCTAGCTTATTCTGTGCTTATTTGTGATTTGTAAAAAAGGTGGTTTTGTAATAGTTGCTTATTTTTAAGCCCTCTAAAAAGTTGTACAAAAATGGCATGTAAAAAATATTTAGGAATTAGGGGAAGTCAAGGGTGAGCAGGACTCGAACCCGAGACCTCGACCCCAAATTCGACCAAACATTTTATACACACACTCCCTCTACAACTCGCCTTTGGGACTTTTTCAGTTTTGTTTTGCACAATCAATCTTTTATATACATTTTAGGCCTTTTAGCTTATAAGCCGTTTTGCTTATTTCATAGCTATTTGAAAGCTTTTTCCCAACTTCATTTTTATTAGATTCTACAATGTTCAGCTACTTTAGCTAATTTAGATTAGATTTAATAAATAGGGTTTAGTATTTTTAAACATTAATTTCATTAAAATCGTTTTAATTCATAAAAAAAATAAAAAAGTCAAAAAATAAAAACATTTTTTAGAAATTTTCTTTTAACATTAGAACCTAGGAAAATTCGATTTGCTTTTGTAGGGTTAAATTTTATAATTTTGTATTTAAAGAACGGGATTGAATCGTTTACGTTTTTATGATATTTAAGCCCTAGACACTTTCGTTTTTGGTCTAGTTTTCTTTGTTCTAGCATTTTAGTCAATTAAGACTTATAAAAACCAAAAAGATCATTTTAGGACTTAATTTTGATAATTTAGGGTTTTTAGGTCCCGTTTAGGATTCCCGGTTTGCGTTTTTAGTTTATATTTGTTTTACCTTATTTGTTCTTAGTTTAAATTACCTTAATTTTCCCATAGCTTTAGAAATCCAATCATAATCTTGTTCCATTCAAGCATCGATTATCAAAACGACTCTCGACTTTCAATTGCATTCCTCGTTGGGGATAACGACCCGGGAATCATACTCCCGAATTACTACAATTGTGATTTTTTGATTATTATCCTCTTATATATATATTTATATATTTATTTATACTTATATATAGAGTTAAGTACATTTTTGGTCCTGTGGTTTGGTGCGTTTTTCACTTTTGGTCCAAAATTAAAAAAATGTTTGGTTTTTATCCAAAAGACATAGTTTCGTTCCACTTTTAGTCCAAAAGACACATAGTTTCGTTACACTTTTGGTCCAAAAGACATAGTTTCGTTCCACTTTTAGTCCAAAAATTTTTGTCCAAATTTACAGAATTAGACTAAAAGTGGAACGAAACTATGTTTTTGGACCAAAACCAAACCTTTTTTGAATTTTGGACCAAAAGTGAAAACGCACCAAACCACAAGGACCAAAAATGTACTTAACTCTTATATATATATTAAAGGGTATAATCAATTTCGATCAGTTTTTGGCGCCATTTCCGGGGAGGATTGCTTACGATTGTTGAAGCCGTTTGACAATTTATTTTGAAGATCCTTCCGTGTAAAGTTATTTTGTTTATTTTCTTATAAAAAATACAAAAAAGATTTTTCTTTTATTTAGTATAATTATAATATAAAAACAAGAAAAACCAAAAAAATAAAAACATTGTCCATAAAAAGAAATAATTTTTTTTTACCAAATTGGTAAAAGAACACCAACATATAATACTTTCAACTGAAGTATTATCCATTAATAAGTTCCTGAACCAAAGATCAAAAATTTACCTTTTGTGTCTCTCGCGAGGTACGGCTCACCTTTTAAAGTTAAACAAACTCCTTTGTGCGTTTTTCTTCGAAGAGTTACCGAGAAGCGAGTTGATTATTAGGTTTAAGTGTCTTATCTCATTGTCCGTTATTAAAATATATTGTGAATACATTGTTGAAAAACCAAGAAAAATCAAAAAAATAAAAAACCAAAAAAAAGTAATATAAATTTTCTTTTTACATTTTAGTGCATGTGCTCCCGTTCTCAATCTCGTAAATCTAATCGTCAACAACAACAAGTCAACCCGACTTTTGTTGAACCATTCAATCTTGTAGAACCAATTGAAAATCAAGCTCCTCCCGTAGTTACGATGGACGATACTAGTACTATGGATCAATTGCTCGAAGCACCCACCGAGGGTTACGAGGATGCCATCGTTGTGCCCGAAATCACCGCGAATAACTTTGAGCTTAAGCACGGTTTGCTTACCCTCGTTCAAAACAAACAATTTTTCAGACATGACAAAGAAGACCCTCATGCTCACATCCGTTATTTCAACAAGATCACTTCTACGATGAAGTTCCCGAACGTCCCGAGTACGTCGGTAAAGCTTATGCTTTTCCCATTTTCCCTCGAGGGTGCCGCCCGGATTTGGCTTGAAAAAGAACCCCCTCGATCGATTCTCACATGGGATGATCTTGTTTCGAAATTCATCAACAAATTTTTCCCTCCTTCCAAAACAACAAATCTTCGAAATGAAATCACGAGATTTCAACAACGATTTGATGAAACTTTTTATGAGGCATGGGACCGATTCAATGATCTTCTTCGGGCATGCCCACATCATGGATTTTCGGAGTTACATCAACTCGATACATTCTATAATGCTTTGAACTCTAATGATCAAGATTCGTTGAATTCCGCCGCGGGTGGTAACTTTTTGGATAAAATGCCCCGTGATTGCCTAAGAATCATCGAGAGCAAATCCAAAGTTCGTAATTCACGTAACAAACCGGTTGTTGCCAAAGTGAGTTCGAGCTCTTCTACCCCCGGTATTTCTCCCGATGTTGCCGAACTTAAAGATATGGTGAAAGCTTTACTTCTCGATAAGAAAAATCAAACCCAAGCTCCCGCTCCCGTAAAAGCGGTCGAGGAAAGTTGTGTTACTTGCGGTGGTGCTCATTCTTACCGAAATTGTCCCGCCACCGATGGCAACGTTTATCGTGACAATATTCAAGAATATGTTTCCCAAGCCGCCGCAGCTAATTTCAATCAAGGAAATACCGGTTACCGAGCCCCGATTGCTAATCAAATTTGACCTCCCGGTTTTCCTCCCGTTCAACAGAACCAAGGAAATCACCAAAACCATTACAACCAAAACCGGGGAAATAATTACAACCAAAGCCAAATTTATCGACCTCCGATTAATCAACCCCCGGTTCACCAAGCTCCACCTTACCAAGCTCCGGCTCCGCAAATACAAGGTATGTTGAAGGATGACTTTCAAAACTACGTCAAAGCTAATGATGCAGTGATGAGAAATATGCAGAATCAGAATCAAAACTTGCAAAATTGACAGAGTTTATGAGAAATTGTCAAAACACTAAACCTAAAAAATGCAAAATCCAAATGACCAATTAACCGCATTTGCTTACCAATTTAATGATTTCCAATACCGCCTCTACTTCGGGCTCGGGTTCTCTTCCTAGCAACACCATTGCTAACCCGAAAAGTTACTTGAAAGCAATCACTACCCGAAGTGGCGTTTCTTATCAAGGACCTACGATTCCTACTACTTCTTCTTCTTCTCCTAAAGTAGTGGAACGTAAAACCGAGGTAACAAAGGACACGGTGCCTCCTACAAATAACGGAAGTACCAAAGACGTCCAACCTTCGGTTGTCCAACCCCAAGTACCAAATTATAAGCCTGTTGTTGCTCCCGTTAGTGCTCCGAAGCCTAACTCGAAACCATCAATTCCATATCCGTCTAGACTTAATGACTATATAGATATGACGAAAAAAGAAACTAACAATCAAATTGAGAAAATACCCACCCATCTTACTAGATTTAAACATTGTCCTCAATGTTTTAAGACAGGGTATCTACATTCACGATAGAAGCCGTTTAATAAGTTATGCCCCTTAAAGGATTAACGCTTAAGTCGATTAAATTAGTTATTGGATTGCCCAAATGTATGATGGCGATTTGAAGGTGATTTTTTTTTGTGTTTTTTGATGAGAGAGAGTTTTCTTAATACTTTATATTTAAATGAAAACAGATTAATAATATGCTTAATTAAGAGCTTAAAACAGCTTGTGAAATGCTTTTAACAATAGAAATTCAAAGATAACTTAAATACTCAAATTCTCATTAAAGATTAAAAAGTTTACAAGGCTTAGAAATTGAAAGACAATAATTTAAATGACCTAAAAATAAGTTGAAAATTACACTAGGTGAAAAACTTAAGTAAAAACTCTCCTCCTAAAGGCTTACAAATGAGCCTATTTATACTAAGCAAAAGAAGATTCTAGGACTTGTGCTTTCTTTGTGAGAGCTCCTGCGGGTGTGTTTGTTGTGTGAGAGGGATCCAAGAATCATCAAAGCCGTCCAAAATGAGTAGTGCCCAAGTTCTATGATCTTATCCATTGATCTCTTATCTTGTTCCTTGGACGAATAGGGGGTTAGGGGATTGCAAAAGTGGCAATTTATGGGATAAGGTGTGTAAAGTTGTTGGTCGACATAGGGGAGAAGAAAGAGGGATAGTGTCTTGTCTGATAGTAAGGACAAGACACACTCAGGGAGATAATGAACAGTGTTTGCGTCCTATTTTGAAGATTGGAAAATGGCAAGTTTAGTCCCTGAGAGTGTATAGTTGTATGGCATCCTTCTTCCTTGTACTTTACAAATTTGGCCCTTGAAGTTTTATATTTATTTGCATCGTTAGTCCTTTTAAGGACTAACGGTGTAAGGGATAAAAGGGTTGGGGTAAACGGGAGTGTTATAAAGGGGTCAAGTGGTTATGGTTTGGGCTAGTTGTTGGGTCGGCTATAACAAAAATGGACTTGGGCTTTTTTATAAGGTTTAAGGTTATAAGTCTTCATGTAATGTATAAATGGGTTAACCCGGCCCATTAGATGGGTACGGGTTGGCCCATTTAACATTTCTTTGATATCGGTTCTGCCTTTGACTTTGTCGGGGTTGACTTTGGTTGACTTTTTGACTTTGACTTTTCTTTCACGCTCTTTCTGTTCTCGTGCTCGGTTTTGTCGTTTTGGCTTCTATTTTGTCCTTTTCTTAGATATCCGTTACCTGCATAATACAAATGCAAAACATACAAATACAATGTATTTTTGGTACGTTTTTGGTCATTTAATTCTGTTTTTAGTGGTCAAAGGTATGTGTAATTAAACACATACCACTCCCTTTTCACCACTACCTTGATCTTCCACAAGCTCAGTAGGCTCTTCTTCTTCTAGCACTACCTCAGTATCATCACTAAACTTCTCCTGAATCTCTATATCTTCTTGAATCCATGATGTTCCTTCATCATGTACCAATGAAATAGAGGGGTCTTGATCAATCTCTGTAATTTTCCTCCCCTGTTTGGAAGGATCCTCCAAGTCTTCTTCATCATCTGATTCCACCACTCTGGCCCTTCTTCTACATTTTCTTGCCTTCACAATCTGTTCTAACTTCTTCACTCTTAAAATGAGCTTTGTAAGAGCAATACTATATGTCTGTTTTGTCTGCTTTAATTCAGATTCCAAACCTTCAACCTCCTTAGACAAAGAGGTACACAGATCTGTCAATTCATTAAGTGATAAACTACCCTCATCACGTCCAAGTGAGTGAACACTGTGGAGAGGTGATTCATGAGGCATTAGAACAGCCTCCTCTACATCAGGTGTGGGTTGAGTGTTTGGTGGCTGTGAGGTTGATGGGGTACTAACTGGTTTATGTTGAGGTAATAATGATGGTGAAGATGTTATTCTGGACAGAGAAGTTTTAGGTGCACTGATCATAGTAGGAAATAAAGAAAAATCTACTCCAAAATAACCCCTTGAAACCCTCTTCATATTACTAAAGACTTTCTGTGTAAGGATAAGAGTAGGATATGTTCGTGTGTGGGGTTGAAGGAGTTTCCTTTGCTTGTTTAACCAGATTTGGATAAATCTTGGGTACATCAAAAACTTATGTGGGTTTTCCAGATTCTTAATCATAGCATCAAAAAATAGTTTTGAAAAATTGTAAGTCCTGTTTGTGGCCAAGCAAGTTATATCAGTTGCTATATTGCTACTAAACTGCTCCCAAGCAGTTTTCTTAGGGCTTAAGCAGTGGAGATAGTATGAATTAGAAACTTCCACTGAGGAGAAAAATAACCCTTTTGAAAAGTAAGTTTATCATAATCAGTCACATACCCCATTAGAGCAAGTTGCTCAAATATCTCTGAATTATGTAGAGTAGTAATACCACCATTGTCCTCTAACTTTAGATGTCTTCTTAGAGAGGCTTCAGTAATAGTCTTTACTTGTTCATCAATTGTAGCAATTAGTTATACCTCTCCATTAGCACTTGTTCTAGCAGTAGTTGTGCTCCAAAATTACTTAATAAAGGAAACATATATTGTTGGATTCTCTGTGAGGGCATATTGGATGTGACTAGCATTCAGAAAATCAATGATCTTATGAAACCCTTCACTTCTTTCAGACTTCTATAAGTAGGCCACCATGTTATGCTTGTCGAAAAACTCCAAATTAATCATGTGATTAAGAAAATATTGAATAAACTTCTAGGATGAGCTCGTTTATGTGAGTATGAAAGCTTGGCAAAGTTAATTGAGATTATATTGAGAGCACTTAGAGTTGTAATTTGACCGACTGAATGAAATTTGATCTTATCTTGAAGAATTCTTACTAATTTATAGAAAGATCATGAATTTCCAATTAGTCAAACCCTATAATGTTGTTGGCGGAAATATCTCAACGGCTATATTAAAATAATGAAATTATGTTATGCCTCAAACAGTACTAACGGTAATGTAGTAGTACTAAGTTTAGCCTAACAGTACTAACTTTAAGCCTAGCCGTATTAACATCACCCATCAATATAAAGATATGCCTGGCAGTACTAACTTAATACTAGCAGTATTAAGTTTATGCCAAGCAGTATAAACTCCAATCTCATTCCAATGTAGATTCTCACAATCTCTCTTTCTGTTTTTATACTCACTATATCTCTCAATTCTTTTTGCTCACCAATTCATTCTTTCTGTTTTTAAGCACACATCTCTCTTTCTGTTTTTGGCTCATAACTTCTCTCTTTCTTTTCATGCTCACCAAAATCTCTTAATTATCAGACAATTTTGTACAAGGTGCCATCAATTCTTTTAGTTTCATACTGTCCTCCCCACTTCCAAGTGTGTTAACTCTTGAGAAAGGTGGGTCATTGGACTTTTAGATGCAGCCTCAAACCTAGTTTGAGCATTTACATCCCCAATGTGGTTTCTTGGCACCTGGGACCACTACCTGAACCAGTTCCCTAAGAACTTAGTTCATTAAGTGTTGCCATATATGGGTCTTAGTTTATGTTACCCCTGTCCTGCTCTGCCTCTAAGCTAGAAACAGTAGTGACAGCCATTTCCATTCTGTCACCCAACTTGTAACACCCCCAAAAATCACAACGCAGCGGAATACCACTTGGGGTGCTACTTCATAATACACAGCGCTAGATACAAGAGAACGACCTCTAAATGTGTCGTTTGAAAAATAATCTCGTTGATTTTCTTGAAATTAATATAACATTTGTCCCATAATTGCATCACCATGAAAAACTTGAATGTATAGACTCCAATGCACTTCAAGTAAACCAAGTATCTATATCACCTGAGAAAAACATGCTTAAAACGGTCAACATAAAGTTGGTGAGTTCATAGGTTAGTTTAAATATGAATGTAAGTTTCAAATGAATGTATTTGTCCACTGTGTCATCACAGTACCATGTAAAAATCCCAAAGATTTATAAAGAATGCACGACACATTTTATGTCACCAAAAGTACCAATCTTATCCCAAAGATTTATAAAGAATGCATGACCAATTTAATGTCACCAAAATGTTTCAAGTATGTATTGCCACTTTATTCAAGGCACAGTAAATATCCATGTGAGTATAAAACAATGATTACAATTACTCTAAGTTCATGAAACCGATGCACTAATATAACAGTAAGAGTTCATATGTAAGTGTTGTGGGCCCTGTAGGCCTAACCAATCGTAATCCGACATGTTATAACGTTCGTTTGCCCAATGATAGCTAATCACCCGAAACGGGGATTGTCAATCCCGAATAGATCTATTTTATAACATTCGCGTAGACAACATATTATAACGTTCGTTTGCCCAGTGATAGCTAATCACCCGAACAGGGATCACACCCGAATAGATCTATTTCATAACATTCGCGCTCACCCTCCAAGTGACTTACAGTTCATGAAGCTGTGACGTAGACTTATATATATAAATATATACATATATATATATATATATATACATATACATATATATATACATATATATATATGTACCCATCACAGGTGTCCCCTCCAAGAACACCCAGGCAGTGATATAAAGAATATGTACTCCCGTTACCGGTGTCCCCTCCAAGAACACCCAGGCAGTACCGTTTTTGTCCTCAGTTCAATCCGTTTAAGCTAATCCGTAATCCTTTTTCAAAAGTAAAATATGCATTCGTGACCAAAAA
>BQNB010084722.1:0-28670 GCA_026074375.1 Tanacetum coccineum | reverse complement strand
TGGGAGCATTCGAGACGCGTGGATATCAACAAAACTCAAGGACTCAGTTTTCTTCACATTCGATAACTATTCTTTTTTTTTCCTTAAATATACAAAATGAGTCACGATTCAAATCTTGTAATCTTGTTAAGTCATAAATTATTGGGACCTGATTTTACTCTGAAATTTTAATCGAATGTGACATTTTATTAACGTCTCTTTTGAGGTCGTTTTTTGTAACTTGTGTGTATGAACAATGAAGTAGCACCCCAAGTGGTATTCCGCTGCGTTGTGATTTTATGGGGGTGTCACAGTTCGCTTGTAAACTTAATACTCTATTAAGTTTACTTGTTCAAAGGGTAATCACACATTGTCATTCAACTTGTGCGATCCATAACACATTGTAATACTTTGATTCTTAATCAATAATGCATTACACGATTTAAGAGTTATTACTTGTGTTATTTACATTAGATAAGTGTTATATTCCTTATAGACGTGTTAATTGGGACTTTCAATTGGTATCAGAGTAGTGTTGATTTATAAAAACCTTTTAGAAACTGTTCTTTGTTTTAAATAAATCAAGATCCAATCATGTCTGGAGCTATACCACCTATCCCACCACCTTTTGGTGCAAGTTCTGGCAATCCGGGTAGCCCTAATGCTAATAGGGTTGACACGATGTCTACGACTACTGACCCTATCAACACCACAACTACAACAAATGTAGCTCAAAGTGTTGTTGATGAGAACCTCCCTCAACTGATTGATTCAAGAGGAGGGTCTCATGACATAAATGTTCTTGATTTTGACAAAGATGATTTCACGAGTTGGAAAGTTAAGTTTCCGGTATTCCTTGATGGACTTGAACCTTACCTTTTGAAAACTCTAGAAGATGGACCATTTGTACCTATGTCAAGTTTGTCCACTAATGAAAATCTCTTACCCAAACGTCAAAATCAATGGTCAAATGCTGAGAGTCGTCTTGCTAATAAAGATAAACGATTAAAAAGTATCATTATATCTTGTTTACCAAATGATGTTATGAAATCTGTCATTAAGTGCAAAACTGCTAAAGAAATATGGAATGATCTCATCCTAGCTCATGAGGGACCATCTGATACAAGAGATACCAAGATTGCAGCCTTGAGACTTAAGTTCAATGCTTTTAAATCACTTGAGGGTGAAAAAGTAATGGGAACTTTCACAACGCTAAAATGTTTGTTAAATGACCTTGAAAATAATGGTGTTACCATTCCTCAAGCAAAAGTCAATGCCACATTTGTTAATAGCATGCCAAGAAAATGGCTGAGCATGAATCAAACTCAGAGGGCAAATAATTCCATCAAAAACGACAGCCTGGCTACACTATATGGAAAGTACAATTTTGAGGAAGGTCTGATTGATCAAATCTATGAGTCAGAGACACAAAGATTTTCAATTCAGGCCTCAAGCTCAAAAGCCTTGATTTCTAACACACAATTTCAGGACAGTGACTCAGATGTTGAAGAAGATCAGAGGACCAGTAATGAATTTTTGGCTGACTTGAACGCTTAGTATCATGAAAGAGCTCTGCTTGCAAATCAGAAAAGATTCTATAAAAGATCTGGGAGAGTTGGATATGCTAGGAAACCTATAGACAAAACTAAAGAAACCTGTTTTGCTTGTGGGAAAACTGGCTACTTTCAAAAGGAGGTGTCATTTTATACACTTTTTCGGGGTCGTTTAACCCCCTAAATCGTGCATTTATGCCCAAAATAGGTACTTAATCATTCCTTTTTAGGTATTTCACATTTGGAAGGCATTTGGAAGAATTACACGTGACTTGGGCTCATTTGGAGAAGAAACGGACAAGACTACGGATCTACACCAACATCTCTCAAGATAATATTCTCAGTAGCTGGATACGGCGTCACAGATTCAACCTGACGTCGTCACAACGAAGACCACGACGGCGTCACAGATTTCACGACGGCGTCAGAGCATACGACCCAGCCCATTATCTAGAATATTCTTTTTCACGACGGCGTCACGATTAAAATGCAATGCCGTCGTAGCGATTTTCCTATATATACCAACCCGAATTTAGGGTTTTAAGTTGGTAACTTTAAAGTAAAAAGAGGGTACGAACCCTAGTTTGTTTAGCAGTTGTTAGGGACGATTTTAGGGCCTAAAAACCCTATTGTACTTCCTTCAATTCATGTTCTAATCAAGTAAGACTTATTTAATCATTCAATATGCCGTGTTGTGTGATTCTTATCTGTTCTTGCTTTATCTATAACATGCTTGGCTAAACCTCCTATTGTGTTTATTTATGATTGTATGAAACATAGAATGTAGATCTTAGTAGTGTTGCTTCTTATGATGGATATGCGTGTTAGGTCTTAGAAAACCAGCTTTTGTCTGTACTGCTGATATGTCTAAAAAACATGATTGTGTAGAAAGGATACAATCTGGTAACAGTCTTCATTCTACCTTGCCCTTTATATGGTTGATCCACTCTTAATATATTTCACATGCATTTAATATACTCTTAGGGGCCTTGTAATAGTCTTTATACTACCTTACTTGCGTGTTGCCTTAACGGAATATTAAATAGACGGCGGGTTCGTGTAATTTGTTCATGACTTAGGAAATAATTACATAGATCATCACAAGTGTGACAAAGCAACAACACTAGGAGAAGCAATCCAGGGAGTAATACATGATTAAATAAACACAATCTTTTATCTTATTGTTATCACCATTAGTTTAGTTTATATTTAGTTTATTAGCTAAAACCAAACCCACCTCTCAAATATATGATTTACTGCTTTCATAAAATATAAAAATACAAAAAGAATCTTCTCTCAACCCTTAGAATTCTATTAGGCCATGATCAAGCCTTCCCAACCTATTCCCCGAGTGAACGATAACAACCCCCTGAGTCTTGCCTATACTACTACTACAACGATTAGGTGCTCTGCATAGGGAGTTGTAAAGCTTCGTGTAGAAGTCCCATGATGGCCGCATCAAGGACTGTCCTTCAAACAAAACATCCACTATTTTCTATCCATCCTCAAATAACTCGTTCAACAAATTCAAATCCTACACACCACCCTTAAACCAAACATCGTCCCAAAATACTGGTAATTATCAAAAGGACTACAAAGGAAAACACAAGGGACTTAAAGCTGAAATAGCTGTCCTAACCCAAAGGATTGATGATCCGAAAAAGGGAAATACTAAAAAAGGGAAGAATGACAAGGGAAAGTGTGAAAAGGGGTTGATAGCTGAGTCATTTGACTGAGATGAAGAATATGTGTCCTCAGATGACGAAGGGACCACCAGGATTAGAGCTTTTATGGAAATTGCTAAAGATGAGCCATCTGTGGGGAAGGCTGATGCAAGATCTAGTCAATGGGTTGACATCACTATGAAAAAGGTACACAGACTCTTGTCTATGACTAATAGTGATGATAGAAAACATGTTTTAGATTACACTCATGTTGACCTTATTTATGCAGAGGATCAGAGAAAAAACATGGTTAACAAATATAATCTTTTTAAGCAAGAACTGTCCTTACATAAGTCTGAACTGAGTAATCTGAAAAATATTGTGTCCATAAACTGTTCCCTTCAAAATGAAGTCATTAGAGCCAATCTAGAAAATGAATCTCTGAAGGATGACATCTCTGACCTAAAAAAGGTCATTGAAAAATAGACATGTAGCAAAGTCACCCTTGACCAACTGCTCTCTGAGCAAGTACCTGGCAATATTGTCAAAGCCCTAGGTGGAAAAGGTAGGAGAAAAGAAAACAGCCCCTCTAAGGAAATTCTGTTCAGCAAGGCTGATGTATCCACATCTGAGTCTGCTCCAATGATCACCTCTGATTCTGAGGATGACAGTGACATTCAGGAACCTCTGCCCCCTCTTCCTAATTTAAGTGGGACAGATCCATCTGGTGCTTCGAAAAGTCTTATGTCATTGTCTGACCTTACTGCTAACATGGCTGATTTGACACTTAATACTGCTTCTAAAGAGATAAAAAAATCTTCTAATAAAGTGTCACAAACCTATGTCATTAAGAAAAAGACTGAATCTAAGCATCCAGCTGTCCAAAGCTCATATCCTGATAAGAATGCTCTCCCATCAACTGAGCAACTTCTTCTAACTCTGATGAAAGAAGTAAAAGGTATCAAGAACCAAATTCTGATCCCTTCACACACTTCTTTAGCAGTTTCGCAGGCTTGTAGTTCAAAGAACCCTAAGCAAAAGGTCTGGTATAAACCATGTAAACACTGTAGGATGATTGCTACTCAAAACCCAAGTGTTCTACTTGTGGCTCAATTTCCCACACTACCAAAGAACACACAGAACAAACTGCTATTAGGATATCTTTAAAAAAACTAAAAGGCAAATCCACACCTGTTAGAACCACTAGAATGCCTAAGACATTTAGTGAGTGCAAATATAATGGGTCCAACAAACATCACCCAGATGACTGTGAATTTTACCCAAGGTGTGAAATTTGTGGGAGCATAACTCATGAGATAGCTAAATGTCCAAAGAACCCAAGAAACAGTAGGAAACAAAGGGTTGCTATCAAGCAATCAGAACCCATTGAAAAGTGGGTTCATAAAAGGAACTAATCTGTGTGAAAATGTCTGTGCAAGATTACCTAAAGAGGCATGTATGGTATTTAGATAGTGGTTATTCTAGACACATGACAGGAGTGAAACAATATCTGCACAAATATTCAAATGAGCCAGGTCTTAAAGTGGTTTTTAGAGATGATTCTTCAAGGGACACAGAAGGATATGGCTTAGTTAATTGTAATGGAATCACTTTCACCAAGATTTCTTATGTGAATGGTTTGAAGCATAACTTAATTAGCATCAGTCAGCTGTGTGATGCTAACTACAAGGTTCTGTTTACAAAGACTCAGGGAACCATTTTCAACCAAAAAGATGAAGTTGTTCTCATTACCCCTAGAAGAAGAGATGTCCATGTCATTGATATGTCATCTTTCAACAAAGATAGCAATGCTTGTTTCTTTGCCAAAGCTTCACCTAGTGTTAATTGGCTCTGGCACAAGAGATTATCTCACCTCAACTTTAAAAACATAAACAACCTTGCAAAACATAACCTTGTCTCTGGCATTCCCTCTCTGACTTTCTCTAAAGACAAAAACTATTCAACATGTGAGAAAGGGAAGCATCACAGAGCCTCATTCAAAACAAAGAGATCATTTTCCATCAGCAAGTCTTTACATCTCCTTCACAGGGATTTGTTTAGACCTGTTAAACCTCAAACCATCATCCACAACAAATATACCCTTGTTATTGTAGATGAGTAATCAAGGTACACCTAGGTATTTTGCCTCAAGAAAAAGAGTGATGCAGCTGATTGTATCATTTCCTTTATCAGAAAGATGGAAAACCTCAATGAAGTAAGGGTGAAGGAGCTGAGAAGTAATAATGGAACAGAGTTCAAAAATCACAAGCTGGAAGAATTCTGTGATGAAAAGGGTATTTCACATAATTTCTCATCTCCTTGTACCCCTGAACAAAATAGTGTAGCTGAAAAAAGAAATAGAACACTGATTGAAGCAGCCAGAACTATGTTAAACAGTGTAAAACTCCCTAAACAATTCTGGGGAGAGGCTGTCAACACTGCTTGCTACACTCAAAACAGATCCATCATAGTAAAAAGGCATGGGAAGACTGCCTATGATGTGTTCAGAGGAAGGACTCCTGATATCAGCTACTTCCATGTGTTTAGGTACCCTGTTTACATTCACAATCACTGGGACCACTTGTGAAAATTTGATGAAAAAGTTAATGATGGATTCTTCCTGGGTTACTCTCCAGTGGCCAAAGCTTTCAGGGTGTTCAATATCAAAAGACAAGAAATGGAAGAAACAGTTCATGTTAATTTCAGTGAAGATGATGAAGCTATCTCTCAAACCAGCACAGAAGGTGATGCAATCAACTTCAATGAAAATAGGTCCTTCCCTGATGATGAATTCATTAAACCAAGGACTAAGGATACTCAATGCTCTGTCAAGATTGAGTACTTTCCCTACGTTTCTGCATATGAAAACAACACTTCAGATGTTTTTCACACTCTTCAGAATGATGTCACTTCTGAAGAACCACCTGAGTTCACTACAGCTGATGATCTTCCAACTATACATGAACCTGATCATGTTGTATCTGCTGACTTTCTTGAGTCTGCTGAATCTCAAGACAGTGTCCTAAGTGAATCAATCAGTGATGATCAACCAGCTCCGATCATCTCACCATCAGCTGAAGTTATCCTTCAAAACCCTGTTTTACAAGACATATGGTCAAGAGAGAAACACATTGAACTAGTCAACATCATTGGTGAACCTCTGACTGGTATCACAACCAGAAGCAGGGTCAGAGATTCAAATGCTGCCTCAGCACATGAGTGCTTGTATGTTAATGTTCTCGCTGAAATTGAACCCAAAAAGCTCATGGAAGCTCTGGAAGAAGAAGGATGGGTTATTAGAATACAAGAGGAGCTGAATCAATTTAAAAGAAACAAGGTTTGGACCTTAGTTCCTAAGCCTCATAGGAAAACCATCATTGGAACTAAATGGATCTAGAAAAATAAAATGGATGAAGAAGGTGTTGTCATAAAGAATAAGGTAAGGCTGGTTGCTCAGGGGTATAATCAGCAGGAAGGGATTGATTATGAAGAGACCTTTGCATATGTTGCAAGACTGGAAGCTATAAGAATCTTTCTTGCTTATGTTGCCTACATAGGTTTTGTGGTATATCAGATGGATGTGAAGAGTGCATTTCTGAATGGTAAAATTTTAGAGGAAGAATATGTACAACAACCTCTTGGATTTGAAAGCAGTGAATTCCCAGACCATGTGTGTAAACTGGACAAAGCTTTGTATGGGCTGAAACAAGCTCCCAGAGCATGGTATGAAACTCTTTCAACATTTCTTACTCAGCACAAGTTTGTCAAAGGTACAATTGACAACACTCTTTTTACTTATAAAACTAAGAGTGATGTCATTATAGTACAGATATATGTGGATGATATCAATTTTGGGTCAACTAGTGTTAAACTTAGTAAACAATTTGCCAAGTTAATGACCAAAAATATGAAATGAGTATGATGGGTGAACTAACTTATTTTTTAGGTTTTCAAATCAAACAAGATTCCAAAGGAATCTTTATTTGTCAAGAAAAATATGTTAAGGATTTACTCAAAAAGTATGATCTAGCTGACTGTGCCTCAGTGAAATGCCCTATGCTTCCCCCAAACAATTTGGGCCCTGATGAGTCAGGGGTCTCTGTAAATGAGACTCTATTTAGAGGCATGATAGGGTCACTGATGTACTTTACAGCTAGCATACCAGATATCTAATTTTCCATATATCTCTGTGCTAGGTACTAAGCTAACCCCAAGGAATCCCACCTTGTGGCTGTGAAAAGAATTTTCAGGTATCTCAAAGGTACACCAAATTTAGGTCTCTGGTATCCAAAAGGATCAGGCTTTGATCTCAAAGCATACTCAGACTCAGACTATGCTGGATGCAACCTTGACAGAAAAAGTACCTCTGGGGATGTCAGATACTTGGAGGAAAGTTAGTATGTTGGAGTGCAAAGAAGCAATCCTCTGTGGCTATGTCATCAGCTGAAGCTGAATATGTTGTTGCCGCTGGATGTTGTGCTCAAGTTCTCTGGATAAAGAGTCAACTAGCTAACTATGATGTTCTCTATGGCAAGGTGCCTATATTTTGTGGTAATACAAGTGTCATTGCCATATCAAACAATCCAGTGTTGCATTCTAGTACAAAACATATTGACATCAGGTATCACTTCATTAGAGACCACATTTTAAAAGGGGATATTGAGCTTCATTTTATACCCACTGATTTGCAACTAGCTGATATTTTTATCAAACCTCTAGCTAAGCCTAGCTTTACTAGATTGGTAGCTGAGTTGGGTATGCTCAATATTGAAAAACAGGTATCTGATAAGAAAAAGGCTTTAAGTGATCCTCTGACTTGAATATTAAATGTTTTTAAGGTAACTTAAATGCAACTATAAAGTTGAAAGGCAAACATTCTCAATATTTAATTCAAGATTTACTCAAAAGGTTTTACCTACCTTTTCGGAAAATTTAGAAACAGCTGTACTCGAAAGGTCATGGGGACCCACTTTTAGTGACAGTTTTACCACTCGCATTTAATGCGGACTTCAACTTGATTTTATTTTTCAACTCATAAAATTACTTGTGGTATAAAAAGTTTCACTGTTTTCACATACATCATCTTTCACTCATTCAAACCCTAAAACCTCCATTGTTATCATCTCACATAAACCTCTCATCAAACCCGAATCAATTATTCTGATCAAATGGCCTTAGAATCTACCTATTCGCAACAATCACCACAACTTCCACCATCATTAAAGGTTAACTTTAAGCGTGAAGATGGCATTATCTCTTTCAATAATGTCGTTGCTCTTCTTGAACACCCAAACAAACTGTACCATCCAATGCTTAGTTTTCTCTCGAACTGTTGCATCCATAAAGCCCTAACCCTTTAACCATCTACCATGTATGTGGAATATCTCCAAGAGTTTTGGTATATAGCAGAAGTAGAAGAGGAAACCAAAACCATCACCTTCTTACTCTCATGGTGGGATGAACCCCTGTCCTTTACCAAAAATGAATTCATTTCAGCCATTGGCCTACCTATATGTAAGGACCCTATTCCTCTACCTCCCAAGGAGACCGTAAGGGCTGGGCTGGCATCTTTAGGGCTATTTGACAAAGGCAAACCAACCCTTTCTTCAACTGTGCTTGTAAACTCTTCACCTTTAAAGATGAAGTATTTTTCACCCATTTGGAAACTGTTCATGCAATACATTGTCACGTGTCTGGGTGGGATGCAGGGATCACATGATCAAATGAACCTAAATCAACAGACAATTGCATATTGTCTTATCTATGGGCTGGAGATTGATATTGGAGGGATAATTTTCTCAGACTTGGTTCATAAGCTTCAAAATAGGAAGAAGCAAAGAGAATTAAACATTTGCTATACAAGGTTTTTATCCATGGTTTTTGAAAAATTGCTTGGAGACAAATACATCAGCAATGATCTCATTCTTGTAAAACCCCACACCATAACAGCTACCTCTTTTAAAAAACCCCTAGCATCTGAAGTTGGTTTGACTTCCCACATGCTTAAGGTAGCTAAACTTTTTAAAGAGCCTGAACAGTCTTTGATCCCTCCCTCTGGGGAGGTGAATGCTGATGACACCGCTGATAAGTCCTTGTCCAGGGCCTCTGAGCAGCCTGTCACTCAGCCCAAAGCACCAACTGACCTGAAGACAAAGAATAAGAGAATCTCATCTTCTTCCCAACCAAAGTCTCCATATAAGGTGAGGACTGAGACTCAGCATGCTAAAGTCTCAGAGACCACTGCTGACGCCACCAAGAGTCTAGGAGCCTCCGAGTTGGCAGAGGAGCAAGTTAACCAGCCTTCAGCCACTGAAACTGAAAAGGTAACAATACTTTAAATATAAGGGGCACTGCAAGCAACCACTCTCAAACTTCTCTAGGAGAGAGTGGTGAAGTTAAGGGCTACCCTCGACCCATTAGAGTGTCTAAGTCTGCACTTAGAATTCTAAATCTTCTGTACACGCTGTGTCTGCACTCAGAGAGTGATACTGAAAGACTGAAAACGTCTGATGTTGACTCTGAAAATTCTAAACTTTGTTGGATTATCCCCTTCGTGCATGAAAGTTAACCTCTGTATGAACTGTACTCACTCAGACTCAGAGGTCCCCTAAACCAAACAAAAGAGTCCCAAAAGTTCATTCTTTCTTATCTAAAATTTGTTAAAGGACTTTTGAGGGGACTGGATAATCACACCCAATCTTCTTAGGGGCAGTGAATGGCGATCCTTCCCTTCACTACAAATTCACAATTTTTACTAACAAGTTTATGCAGGAACCTAAGAAAATTGTTGAAATGGAGGAGGGAGCTAAGGAACAATCTCTAGAGACTCCAACAGTTGAGCAGCTGCTGGATGAACTTGATAGACAAAATAAAGCTGGTCAAGAAACTCCAGGGAGTCCCTATGACACGGAGTCTAAAATCAAGGTAGTAAAGTCCTTCTTTACTAGCCATATTCCCAAACCTCAAGATCAGATCATGCATGACTTTGAAGAACCAGCTGACATTCAAGAGGTCTCTGATTATGAATCAATGCCTGAAGATGATCTGAGATCAGTCTCAGGATTTGAAATTGCTGACTCTGATGATACACAGGGAAATGATGTGTCTCACTCTGACCACATTTTCCAAGATGCTTCCGCTGAACGTCTGAGTCTTCTCGATCATCTGGATCATATCTGTGAAGAAGTCAGCTCTCTTCATTCTAAGCTTAAGGACATGGAATCTTCTATTACTCACCAAGTCTCAGCTAAAATCAAGTTATCCTTGCCAGCTCTAGTTACCACTGCTCTTCAAGAATAGATGCCTAGACTTATTTCAGCTACACTTAAAGAATGCCTTCCATTAATCATCCAAGACTCTTTGCAAACTCACATTCCAGCTCTCTCTGAGAAGTTGATAGCAAAACAAACCCAGTTAAACAAGAAGGTGGTTAAGCACTTGAACAGACAATTCAAGATCTTCCATGTTGCTCAGAGTGACAGATTTGCCAGGCTTGAAACACAACTATCCAAAACGCTCAAATCTGACATGGGAAAGTCAGTCACATTCTTAGTTAAGTCTGGCATGCAAGACGTCAGGGATGATCTTAGCACTCAGGCCAAATATCTGGGAAAATTCTGTAAGGATGTTCAGGGTATGCAAACTCAACTCAACGATATTCAAAGCCTTCTCGAATCAGCAGTAATCATTGATGATATTGCTAAGGGGGAGAAAAATAAGAAGGTCAAAGATGCAATCCCTGCTGCCACTCAAGGTGAGCATCTGTCATCTGAACCCTTAGTTGAAAGTAAGGGGGAGCAACCAGCTGATCCAAAGGTCGTTAACAAAGAATCAGCTCCTCCAGCCTCTGATGACATGACAAATAAAGGAACATAGTTGATTGTTCATACCTCAGAGAACAAAAAGATAAAAGGAACAATATCAGTGGATGATGACTCAGATGAAGATGACAAGCAACCTTTATCAAAGAGATTCAAAATCATGGCTCCCATTCCTAATATTCTAAATCCAACTCCTCTGAACACCTTTGTCCCAGAACATCTCCTTCAGCAACAAAAGTCTATATAAGAATTCACTAATTAGCTGTTTGAAACCACTTCTTCAAAGTTCTCACCAACTCCTCCCACAGAACCAACATATCCCAGGGTTTCCTCCAAAGGTAAAGAAGTGGCCATTATAGAAGAACCAGGGAATGTGCTTGTTCAATATTAAGAAGAAGGAGGTTCTGATCAAAAAATACCAAAGTTCAAAAACTTCATTACCCTAGAGGGACCTCTTACCCAAGAAGAATACATCAAAAAGGTTAAGGAAATGAAGAGGTTCAAAGATCTAAAAGATGAACAAGAAAAGTCAGAACAAGAACTGAGAAAATTGCTCAATCCAGCCACATTGAAGGCTCAGGCTCAGAAATGGACTGAACATGAGGCAAAGAAGGCCAAGATGATGGAAGAGTACAATCATCAGATCTCTTTCAGAGCTGATCCATTGCCAATCACAAAATCAACTATGTTGTAAATTCTAGAAAGGAGGCAACGATGAAGATCACCAGGGGCGACAATCCTCTGAATCTTATTGTTCATCCTAGCTTCAGACTGAAGATGTTAGGTTTTAGTGAATGGCTGGAGGTTCATGCTCTGGCTTCAAAGAAGTATGGGACATCAAATAATCTACTTTTGCAAACTCTGAGAGCAAAATTTCAGTGGGTCTTGAATCAGGAAAAGAGGCTTGGACTTCCTCCACCGCCTGAACTCGCAACCTTTGGATTGACTGCTGAAGAAAAGAAAAGGAAGAGGACTGAGTTCTTCAAAGAAGTATTTGTGACTGAAGATGTCAGAGTTGATGGGATAGAGAGGAACTTGATTCCTCCCCATGGGGTTATGCCAATTCAAGGTCTTGTCATCAACGAACCTGAGTCAAGAATCTTCCTCATGAATGGGAATACGGACATAGGCTTCCAGAGGGAAAGTGAATTCCACCTGACTCCTACCACTGAGCTAATTCGACTTCAAAAGCAAATTAAAGTTGACTCAGTGATTGCTAAAGAGATGTTCTTAAGAATGAATTTTGTAATAGAGGCTAGGAGTGACTGTATACAGGCTAGGGAGATAGTAGAAAAGAACTTAGACAATTTAGGCTAAAATGTAATGAAATCAATGAAGTTTCTTTTGTTAATCTTTATGTTGATTATGTGTAAGAAGAAGTTGTGTACTCACTTACCTTAATTTTAAACTTAGCTTAATTTATATTCAAATAGGGGGAGATTGTTGGGCCAATTCAGAGCCCAGTGATCCTTGCCTATATTTAAACAGAAATTAGGCTAAGTGTTGAAGAACCTCTGAGTGCTGGACTCAGAGGTGAAGAAGTCCAGCTGAGTGTGAAGCATCAGCTGGCAGTAAAAGGACTCTCTGAGTGCAAAGCCTCAGAGAGCAACATCAGACGTATTCAAGTCATAGACATTGTCAAGAAAGTCGAAGATTACTTGAAGACATAATCGTCAGCTGGGATGGATATTAGCTAGTATGTAGAAGGAATACGCTGAGGTTTTAAGGAGAGTCAGATGTGAGAATACTCTGACTATCCTATTACCCTTTAAGGAAGAGCAAGCTGGGCTTAATGATTGTTCTTTGAAGAAGGCGGGAAACTTAACAAGTGTTTATGGCGGGATAAACATTGATTTAAGTTAAAGCTTGTACCAAGTACTAAGTTGGTAAAAGTAGTGAACAGTTGGCAGAACTGTTCACTAAAGTATGGGCGGGTAGTTTCCAAGAATAGACGTGCATTAAATACCTCGTACGTCCTCCACTAGATTCTTGACACGTTGCAACTACCCCCACTAAGGACACAACCTCGTACTAGTATAAATAGAGAAAAAAGTTAGGAGTAAATGTTATCGCTTTTATTGTTGTTGTTATTATAGGCATTTACTCCTGTGTCGAACTTACACAGTAGACCTCTGATCTTATCAGTTGTCTATATAAGTTCTCTTGGAAACTTGATACTCTATTAAGTTTACTTGTTCAAAGGGTAATCACACATTGTCATTCAACTTGTGCGATCCATAACACATAGTAATACTTTTATTTTTAATCAATAAAGCATTACACAATTGAAAGTTATTACTTGTGTTATTTACATTAGATAAGTGTTATATTCCTTATAGACGTGTTAATTAGGACTTTCACTGTAGAACTCTATAAATTGAGGAGTAATTGTTACATCTTATCTTTTCAGTAAGGGCCCATAATACATCAAAAAATGTACAATAAGATGAAGCATGCACATGCATTAGTTGAAAAGAAGCTTCTTGTGTCATCTTTGCATCGTTTACGTTACTTGCTTCATCGCTTGCTTCAATATCGCTGTTAGTTTCATCTGCCAATATAGAGTTATTGCAATTTAGACGACTCAATTGTCTCTTGTAATGACAATAAAGATACAAGTCTAGTCACAACTTCAGCCATCATTAGACGTTTTATGGATTCTCATGTAAGCAACAACTTGTAAATAACTTGCACAACACCCTTTTCAAAACACTAAGCCGCGATTTGGCCCGTGTAAGTGTCCAGATCAACAATTCGACGTACCCTTCCCTTTGTGATACAGTGTTGAGCCCATGTTGCTAAACCCCATTCCTTCTCATCAAGAGTTGTATCAACTGCTCGTCTCTCGCATAGTACTTCTAATAACACAACCCTGAAAGCATAAACATCAGATTTTATTGTCAATTTTCCTGTATTAACATAAGACGGATCCATATAGCCAAATGTGCCTTTGATTCTTGTACTCACATAATTATGTGCTTGATTTATTAGGCTGATTTTTGCTAGCTCGAAGTCTAAAATATTTGCTGTAAGGTTCTCGTCCATCAAAATATTTGATGTCTTCACATCATGGTGTATCACTTTATATCTAGTGCCTGTTCCCATGTGGAGGTAGTCCAATCCACAAGCAGCTTCTATGCATATTCTAAGCCGTTGTAACCAAGATAGTTTATCAGCCATTCGAAGTTGATCTTCAAGGGTCCCACACTACATATACTCATAAACAAGTACCATCTCACGTTCATCATGGCAATAACCAATTAAAGACACCAAATTACAGTGACGTAACTTAGAGGGCATCTCCACTTCAGCCTAGAACTCGGGTGCTCCTTGACTAGACCACAGATGTAACCGCTTCACTGCTACTAAGGCATCTATTGACCCATTCTTTATCTTAGCCTTATACACGTCACCAAATCCTCCACGACCAATTACCAATTTTTTGTTAAAGTTTAGTGTTGCGGATTTGATCTCATCTAATGAGAAGTGTCAACACACCTGACCTGGCCATAATAATGGCGATTCATTTTTAATGCCCGTTGCAGGTCTCATAATTTAGCTTCTTTTTTGTTTCTTGAACTTGATCTTGTTAATGATCAGTGTCAGAAGCAACTGCTATATAACGAATGAGGTATATCTTTGCCGAGATTCAATTATTTGAGATTGCATTTCAATGATTTTTCCTTGATGGTGATGTTTTGTCCGTTATTGAATTCCGTTTCTATTTGTTCACTGGTACAAAAACTGAATTTCGTCACACATGCTGTTTTTTGAACGGCCACATAATCAGATATTTATGTGACTAAATGTACGAGAATAAAATAAACAGCCACACTTGAACTCATTTTGTGTGACTATTTTCATTGTTACACATTTGAATATTTATGTGACTAGAGGTAACTGGTAATTTTTTATTGATTATTTAGTCACTTATAATTTGGCACGTGTGACAGATACAACTAAGTTTGAAACATTAGTCACACTATATATATATACATATGTGATAAATATATGTCACACAATTGAACAGTGTGACCAAAATCCATATATGGTCACATGAAGTAATTGTGTATGTGGCTAAATCATATAGTCAAGTTTGTCACACATTATTTAAAAGTGACTGCTATTTTTTGCTGAATATTTAGCCACATGAATTTGAAATGTGTGACAACTGAAAAGTAAGTTTGAAGCATTAGTCACGATATACATTTAAAAGTGACAAATATATGTCACACACTTGAACAGTGTGACCAAATGTCATATATGGTCACACTAAACCATAGACATACATGATTAAGTGTAACCAAAATTCGATACATATGGTCACGTAAGTTAATATGTGTGTCTAAAGTTTAGTGTGTGTTTGCTTGCCAAAACCTAATGTGTATAGTCACATTTAATTGTAGCATGATCATGTGACTATAGGCTTTACAATAGTCACACCATATCAAAAATGTGTATCCAAGTTATGTTTATGGCCACGTTATAAAATATTTTTCATACCAAAAACATTTTGGCTCTTCCTTCTCCCTCTCATTGTTCCCGCTAACAATTTTCCCCAAAATCTCAAACCCAAAAAATTTCCCTCTTAGATCTCAAAACCCACTCATCTCTCTTTATCGAATCAACTATCTCAAAACCCAAAATCTCCATTCAACCCCCATATCTCCAAAAGCCACAACTTCCCACCATCTGGTCCTGCCTCATCTCGAACGAACAACACCACATCCTATTTCCATCTTTCATCAGCCACCATTTTGGATCTAAGGTTTTCATTTTCTTCTTGTACGCTATATTTTGTTTGTTCTCTATTAATGTAATTGATTTCTATAATTAAAAGTTGCTACCTTTTTCATGAATTGCTTTGATGCATATGGTTGCTCGGCATACGTGTGGATACTAATTTTCCGTGAGAATCAGAGACGCAGAAATTGGTAAGTCGCCTTTTAAAAACAAATGGAATGTCTTTTATTTGTTTGTTGGTTTATGCGGGCTGTGATATACGTAGTGTTTGCTGTTTAGTGGAATAGGTGGACTTAGGAGTTTGAAGGGATCAAGATAACCAAACATATATGCTAAACGATAGCTAATGGGAATAAGCCCTGACCTCATGTTCATAAGCTGGAAATTGGTCGATGGAATGCTTGAATAATTAATATCATTTCTCTTATCTAGATCTTACAGCTTATGATGCCCACCAATTGCTATCTTCTTAAGAGTTTCTTTTGTAAGTGTATACTTTTTTTCTGCTACATGTGAAACGCAATACCATGTTCTAGCATCAAAATATGAACTCCATAGTTTTCATACAAATTCCAGCTTTTGAGAATCCAATGTTCTTGATTCTTCCAGAGTTCATCAACTACATTTGCCTTAAACATAGTCTTTAAGTTACCCCATAGAATTAGATCAATTCCCTCGAGAGTTGTTGTTTCAAATCTTTGCATCACTAGAATATGTAACTCAAGAAAGTCCATCCTATCAAACCTTGAAACTATTTTAGTGAAAGTCTTGATATATCTTGAACTTCCATCAGCTCTAAAAACTCTGTAATAGTTATGAGGTTCTCCATATCTATCATCATGATAAAATTCTGACTTTCAGTCAACTATTTGATACCTCTTGTCAAGAACTTCATAATTAATTTTTTCTTCTTCATTAGGAACTATACTCAGAAAAGTTTTTAGTTGTTCTTCCTCTTTAAGATCAACATCAGTCTTTTGCTTTTTAGAGCTCCTCTTCATCCGAATCCTTTTCTTTCTCTTATTTGTACTGTCCACATCTTTATTACTGCTTTCCTCTTTAGCTTTAGTATTCAGCTCTTTAATCCTCCTTTAATCTTCTTTAGACCTAATAGGAACAAAAGTATCTACCAGCTCCTTTTCCTTATTGTAAAGACCCTGGATCTCTTCAAAATCTCTATTCTTCAGTTGAGCATGAGTAAACCTACTTGTATTCTTTAGATAAGTCATCATTAGGTTTCTTAACTGTGACTTTGTAGGTGGTTTACTCCTGATAGCCTCAGCTCTTTCTACTGCCAACTATTTCTTCTTATTCTTAATGAATTCTGCTAGCATTCTTGCCTTATCTTCAACTGTGTACTTTTCATGCTCTTCAAGAGTCATTCTAGCAGCTAATTCCTAATCAGCATAAATTTGTGCTTGAACAGCATCATATAATTCAGCAATAGTAGCCATAGAAGCTTCTTTTTGTCTTTTGGCTTCTTCTTCCAGTTCAACCTGAATCTTATCATGAAGATCTTTAGCAACTTGTTCATTATGTGCAATTTGATCCTTTATTTTCACTGGCTTTTTAGATTCAATCATTATTGCTTTGTCTTTGGAAGAACTTATGAATGAAACTAATGTTTTTTGTGTAACTGAAGGCTCTTGAATAGTAATCCTTTTAGCCTTTGGTTTTGTAGTTGTAACTGTTGTAGTAGAGTTTAAAATAGGGACAGTTATAACCACTTTAGGCTTAAAAGTCTTCAATTCAGCCAATGCTTCAACCATTATCATGTCATTGTTTGTTAATTCCTTAGCAGCAGCACTAACAGGCTCAACAACAGTAATAGTTACACTATTAGTAGTAACTAGTAAACTAATAGTAGTAACTGCATGATTAGCAGCACTAACTTCAACATTAAGAGCATGACTAACACGAGTTTCTGCTGGCTTCACAACTACTTCTTCACCACCAAGATCAGCAGTTGTATCAAAAATCAGATCATCGTCCAGCCTCTGAGTCTCATCCACCAAAGAAATCTTAACATCAACATCAATATCAGAAATCATCCCCCCATGTTTGGATGCATTCTCCTCAGCACCCAAACTAGCTTCCTCTGAAGATTCCACTCTGGTTGCAGAACCAATATTTTTTAATCTTCTAAGAACTAAGGGTTTTGACTTTCTCCTTTTCTCTAGCTTTTCAACCCTCTTCTTCAAACTTAAAATTTTAGTAGCTTGAGCAAGCTTGTCCTTCTTTAAAGCATCAACCTTCCTCTGTAAACTTGTACATAAGGCTATCAAATCAGCTAGTTGCAGACTACCCTCTTCAGTTCTAGATGGGTTAACACCAGTGAGAAGTGAATCATAGGGTGATGAGTAAGTAGGTTCTTGTTTAGGGGAATCATGAGGTGTGGATGACTGATCTTGTGGTTCAGATGTGGAAGGAGCACTTGTGGTAGCTGGTTGTTCTTCATCAACAGGCATCTCAACATCTTCATCTGCTTGAGTTTGAGGTTGAACCAGCATAATGTCAAATAAAGGAGTCTCATTCCTAGAAAATCCTTTACTAACTCTCCTCATATTTGCAAACACCTTCTGAGTGAGAGTAGGGGATGTATACTTATTATGATGACTGGTCATATCATCCACTTGATTGTCCAAAAATACTTGTATAAACCATGGATACATCAGAAACTTAGATGAACTGTCCACATTTCTGACCATGCTGTCAAAAATATACTTTGAAAAATTAAAATTTCTGCCTGTGGCTAGGCAGATGACAACAGAGGCTATGATACTGCTAAATTCATTCCATGCAGTCCTCTTGGAACTCAGGCATTGTCTAAGGGTATGGATTAGAAACTTCCATTATGGAGCAAAGAAGGCCTTGTAGAATGTCAGCTTTGGTAGAGGTTTTTCATACCCCATTCTGGCAAGTTCTTCAAAAATCTCATTATTTGGCAGACATTCAACCCCTTCAGCATCTTCCAAATGAAGATCTCTTCTTATGATTGCTTCTGAAACAAACCCCTTTTTGCCATCAATTAGGGCTTGTAACTAAACCACGCCATTTACTGTCTTTACTTTGGCCGTAGACCAAAATTGCTTGATACATGACACATATATGGTGGGATTAACGGTTAAAGAATATCTGATTGTACGTGCATTGAGAAAATCCAAGATTTGATCAAACCCTTCACTAGGATCTGATTTGGACAGATATGCGACCATGTTATGAGTGTCAGCGAACGTTAGAGGTGCCATTGGTGCTGGGTTTTGATGATGATTGATGAAATTGAGTTAGGGTTTATGATTAGAGAGAGTATGTAAGTATGAAATCGATCAAGTGAATGATTTAAACCCTTAATCGAAAAGTTATATGAAACGTCTCTCAGCAGTAGTAACTTAAACCCAACAGTAGTAATATATTCACTAGCAGTACTAACTATGTACTTGCAGTAGTAATATTTTTACACAAGCAGTACTAACCACTTGGTATATTTTTCTTGAAGATCATCAGCAGCACTATCTTTACTTGAACAGCAGTAACTCTAACTTGAACAACATTAATCTTCAACATCATCAAGAAGACTTTTAATCCCAACAGTGTTTTAGTTTACATTTTGTTACAGGTTTTGACCTACATGATGATGTTTGTGGCATAATTTTATTCTTCATGTGCTAAGCGATGTTGGGGGCTTATTGTAGATTGCAGATACTGGTTTATGCTCCCCTGAAATTTCAGTAAGTGATGTTTTTTATTACATTATAAAGACAATAGTATAAAGGCCTTTGTATTAGTGATTTGAATGTGTTAAATAATGACAGTGTCACCTTGTTTATGAGTTCTGAGTTTTGTTTTCATATTAGATATTGTGCGAATGCTAATCTATTATATTATAAACTTGAGTTTGTTCAGTTTGCAACTGGCCTCATACCAACCAATACTCTAAAACATAGCGCCGCAATAGACCAAATTCAGGCACAAAACTACTTCAGTGCAAACTTAAACACAATCAAAATCAAATGAACAACTAACTCTTGAGTAATCAACAAACCTTAAATAAAGAAATCCCAAATCATTGAACATAACATAAACATTATAGAAACTGAAACTACACAAAGAATCATAAACCAAATAACATATTCAGAGCAAAACTGAAGATTAGAAAACACATGATTTTTACTTAATATCATAATATTCATTTCATAGAACATTCATACGATTCATAACAGCTTCATATATACCATCCTTACATACTTAACAATAGCTAAACATAACCTTTAACCAAAAGCTTCACAATAAACACAAAATACTAATAACATCATCATCCAACCATAATCAAACCACGTCAGCAGCACCTTCCAAAATCTCCACATTGGTCTTAAGTTTCTCAATCTCCTCTAATGCATCATTAATCACTTCATTTAACCCATCCAATCTACCCTGCTTGCCCCTCCTTGCATCCTTAGCAGCCAACCAACTGTCATGCACCTCTTCCTAATTCTCCATGGATTTAAACTCGGCCACCACGACATTGAGTTAAGCAATACACTCCCTAGAGGTAGCAACTTCAGAACGGATACGATCAACAAACTTGCGGATCTCGGCAATCTTTTGCTCCAAAAAGAACTTAGTGTACCTGGAAGGAGAAGTTTCACCACTGAAAACAATGAGATCATCCGTAACTCGCCTTACAATCATGTTTTGAACACCCTCACCAGCCATTAGAATATAAATCAAGTGGATTAAAAGATAGATAATGAAAATCAACAATTGAAGACAAGATGGAAGAGATGAGATGAAGATATGAGTGAAATTAGGGAGTATATAAAGAAAAATTAACGGTCGAGATTAAAATTAAGACCATCATTACGATGGTTAATCCAAACGGAGATTTTAGATACTAATAAATGGCGGTCATTCACACATACAGTGTTATATAGATCTATATTCCCCAAACTTCAACCACTCATATTTAAAAAACACACCTATAAACCCCAAATTCTTTTAAAACACACAAACTAAACCCCTAATCGTTTATAAACATACCGAACTAAACCCAAAGTATACTCAAAAACTAAAACCGTAAGATTTTTTTAACGTGCATCCAATTACAGCAAGACAATCGCTACATTTGCGGAACATTGTCAACAAAAACGTTTCTATGCTTACAAAAACTTTTATAAAAATAAACACAACCTTCAAATTACAATAATTGCGACTAAGTAACAACCCACGACCTAGCCCGGTGCAACGCACGGGCGTGGTAATGCCTCATGTATAAATACAAGTATGAACTAACCTAATGCAAGTGTAGTTAATGTTTATGTCATATGAACTACACTTGCATTGGTAGCTTAAGCAAGATACAATATATACAAACACATAAACCAAACCTGAAGTAAACAATTAATAGATAAATTGAAATCCTTTACAAGAGTATTTGCAGCAAAACAAAAGCTTAAATATGTTTTGCAGACAAACATAAATCCTTAAACAGAGTGTAACAGCTTGAGCATGACATGCTTCACTTGGATTTTCGTATAACAATACCTTCACAATCGGTTCGATAGTAGTCATTTTGTGATTCATTACCCAAGTCACGTCAATTTACACGTGGCAATATGTTATCATTGTGCTCGTGAATGAGTGTACTAAATTCCTCATCGACTTTGTCATATGTATCTTTGTAATTCTTGGTAGGTGTTCTAAAGATAATAGGTAATTTTTTATCTATCTGATCTTTCATATAAAGCACTTGTCATGCTTGTGAGGCTAATATGAACGGATCATCCTTGTGGCCTAAACTATTCAGGTCTACCAATGTATAACCAAGATTAGGATCGTGTTTGACCCCACCAGCTTTGTGATTAACCCAATCACATTTGAAAAGAGGAATTTGCCTGAAACGGTAATCTAGTACCCATATCTCTTGTAAAACCCCATAATAAAATGCTTTTCTTGTGGTTGCAACTTCTTTGGATATGTGAAGATCTACTGCCTCAACACTAACCCTACTATTCTGGTAAACTATGCCATCATTACTTTTTGTACGAAATGTATACCCATTGATGTTATATGCCTCGTATTTCACTATGGTGGCGCGTGGCCCATATGATATCCACCTTACAGTTTCTGATACACTATCTTTGGATATCGCTAACTCTCTCTCAACCTAAATTTCATTACAAGTATATATTACCTTTAAATTGCAGGAACAACAAACAAACAATTAAAGAATAGGAGTGTTTGGGATAATGAAATGGTGTGCTGGTGGACCTCTATCTAATGTCATATACATGAGGGACACTTCACATTTTATCTCAACTCACTTCTATTTAGCAACAAACAAACAATTATAAACAACATACGAGTAATTACCTCTTCGCGTAACCACTTAGCAAAAGATTTACAGTGCTCATTGATTCGTCAATAATATATATATAATAATATAGGAAAATAACCAACCAATTACCTTTGACCAAGGCAAGAAGTCAAAATTCACTAAATAAAATATATATGTGTGTCCGGAAGTATGATTCCCGGGTCGTTAAGTCCCAACGAGGCGTGAATGGAAAGTTGAATGACGAATTGATGATCGATGTTTGAATGAAAAAGGGTTTGGATTTGATTTTTCTAATTAAAATGCAAAAACGATTAAAGAAAACCTAAAAACGAAAGCTAGAATGATTTAAATCAAAAAAGTAGACGCAAATGTAAAAACGCGAGGGCTAAAAACCTAAATTACACAATTTTAATTCTAGAACAATTTTTAAACTCAAAATAGATTCTACTTGACTAAAAACGAAGTTTAAAAAAAACTAGACTAAAAACGGAGTTCGTTTGGACCAAAAACGAGTCAAAAGAAAAATGGGAACGAATCCCGTTCTTTAAAAAATGAAACTTTGGAAAAATGACCCTAAACAAAAACTAATATTTTTCCCAGAAACTATATGAAAAAAGAAAATTTTAAAAAAAAAAGTTTATATTTTCTGACTTTTATTTTATTTTTTATGATTTTTTTAAGTTTTTAAACAAAATAAATTATAAAAATACTAAATGTTTACAAAAAAATCTGGAAAAATTACACAAACTAGCTTAAAGGCTGAGGGTCCTAAGAAAAATAAGCTGGGGAAACCAGCTTATCAAATAAGCCGAGAAATAAGCCCAAACAGCTTATAAGCTTAAATGGCCAAAGTGGCCGTAAATAATAAATCCAACAAACCACTACCGGATGAGCTATTGTAGCACAGCGGTAGTGGTGTTGGGTTTATAAGGGTTGAGGGCTTTGAGGTCCCGAGTTCGAGCCTTGCTCACCCGGGGATTTGGCCTTCCCCATTTATTATTATTTTTTTTTCAAATTTTTTTAGTAACTTTTCAAAATTCAAATTTTTTTGCACACACTTATTAAACACATGGAAATAAGCATTTTTTACAACTGAAACTTTTTGTAAAACTCAATAAATAAGCCAGAAAAGCTCAAGGACAAATGACGAATGCTTTATTATGAACTTAAGGCTTGGAAGGGCTTTCTTTTTGGCTTTTTAAGAACAATAAGCAAATGAAATGGAACAATAAGCAAACACAGATATTCAACTACACCTGATAAGCAACTATGAATACAATAAGCCAAGGAATCCAACTGAAAAAGCAAATGAGCAAGGCAGAATGCTTAAATAGACAAATGGCACCAAAGGATTATTTCTATTTGGCTTTATGACACAATAAGCTAAGAAGGGAACAAAAAAAGCAGAAAAGAAACACTTAAATACACCTAATAAGAAACACTCCAATTGCATCTTATCTAGTTCTAGCAAGCTGATTTCTTTCCTACATATAAATTTAAAGAAAAAGCAAAACCTGATAATAGCATATCGTGTGGGTGGGTGCATGATTGAACGTATAGCAATGGGCAAAAACTCTTGCATTAGCATGTGATAGTCATGCAATTTAAGGCCAATGAGCTTCCTATCCTTTTGGCTGACCAAACTAGAGAAATTTGAACAATAACATTGTGGTACCATGATGTGGATAACGTTTCACAAAAGATGTATTTTTTAGCATTCGTTAATGTGTAACCTGCTGGAGGTAGTATTGTTTTGTCTTCTTCTTGCCTAGCAAACAACTCTGGGTTTATCCCCAAATCTGCCAGATCCAATAGAGCATTCAATCCATCTTTTGTCTTTCTAGGAACATTTAGCAAAGTTCCGACTAGACTCTCACAAACATTCTTTTCTACATGCATGAAGTCAATACAATGTGGAACAAAATTATGCCTCCAATACCTTAGCTTTCGATACCAAATGTTGAATTTCTTCCAATATGCTTCATTTACTTGGTTTGAACTACCCTCATCTTCTGTTGTTTTCCTTTTCTGCTTTTGAATCTTCCCACCTCTGCCTCTCGTATCTTCTTGGTTTTCTGAGGTCTTATTGTTTGTTTGTTTTCCTTTTCCCCACTTATTTTCAATATGTTGTACCTCGTTGTATATTTGTTCCCCGGTCAATGGATTTGGAGCAAGCTGAAATTCTTGTTGTCCATTAAACGCCTTCTTTTGCCTTCTGAACGGATGGTTGTATGGTAGATATCGTCTGTGTCCAGCATAACTTTGCTTGGATGAGGCAGAAAGTCTAACACAGTGTGTATCTTTCCCACATACTACACAACCTTTGAATCCACTGTATGGGCAGCCACATAATGTACCAAGTGCAGGGTAATCGTTTATCGTCCATAACACAACGGCACGCAGATTAAAGTTTTCTTTTGTGGAAGCATCATATGTATCAACCCCTGTCTCGAATAAGGTATGCAGATCATCAACCAACGGTTCTAAAAAAACATCGATATCATTTCCTGGGTATCCCGATATTAATACCGAAAGCATGATAAACTTTCTTTTCATACACAACCATGGAGGAAGGTTGTATATGACAGATAAAACTGGCCATACACTGTGATGCCTAGTTCCTGAGTTGACGTCAACCCCATCAGCCGATATTCCTAGCCGTAGATTTCTCGGATCTTTAGCAATTTCGGGGAATTTTTCATCTATGGTACGCCATGCCTGTGAATCTGCGGGGTGACGTAAAACACCATCTGTTATCCTCCTTGTTGCGTGCCATCTTAGATCTTCTGAAATACTTTCTAACTTAAAGAGTCGTTGCAGTCTTGGTATAATTGGAAAGTACCACATTACCTTTGCCGGAATGTTTTCGTACACTTTATGTGTCTTATTATCCACCTTCCATCTTGATATCCCACAAGTTGGACAAACAGTCAACTCCTTGTTATCCTTCCAGTAAAGAATGCAATTGTTGCTACATACATGTATCTTTTTGTATCCTGATCCCATCATTCTCATTAGTTTTTTGGCCTGATAAGTTTTTTCAACCATTTCGTTACCAGCAGGTAGCATCTTTTTTAACAATCCTAGTAATTCAGTAAAGAACTTATCAGAAGCTCCATACTTACCCTTCAAGTTGAGTAGTTTAACTATTGCGGACAACTTTGTGAAGTCAGGACATCCTTTGTAAAGTGGCTTCTCCGCGTCTAATAATAGTTCTTGAAACTTGGCAAGGTCATCCTTATCAAAACTTTCTTTTGTAGCATTAACCATTTCTACTGTTGTTGGGCCATCTGTTGGAATTTCTGAACCAAAATCCATGTCGAAATCCGTGTCGTCAACAAACTCTGTTGTAGCATTAACAGGTATTTGGGCAGTTGTTGCTTGCTCACGTTTTCTCCATGTTTATCCCATTTTGTGTAGCTTAGATCAATCCCGTATTTGAATAAATGGAACTACACTTCCTCCACTTTATGCTTTATGTGGTTTAAACATGTGGTACACGGACATGGAATCATAAGCTGTTGTTTATTACCTTGTGGGTCGATGTTCCTCATCTTCTGCAAGTTGTGTACTGCATACTTAATAAACGCTTCTACTCCATCAATATATTGTTTCTTGGTCCTACTAGTTCTCATCCAAGACTTGTCCATGCTATTGTTGAGGTCAAATGGTAACGTATATATCCTACAAGTCACAAATTAAACCAATATAAGCATCAAAGCATTTGTGTATAATTACAATGGACAGTGGGCAGTGTAGTGGTACTCAAAATTCCCTTTGATCACAATGACTATGTCAAAACAACCTATTAACCTAAACAGTGCCTTATTTCCAGTTGCAACCTCACAAAAAATGATACTCATGTTCCATGGTGGAAGCTTATATGGTATTTACTGCTGCTAAGTGTTTCCCACTATGAGATTATCATAACTACTACCTGATATACAACACAGATGCTTTTCTATTATGTTGTTTGTCTCATTATTCTAAAAATGACCAAAGTATACACAACCAAACAAGATACCACTGAATGTATAACAAATAAAATTGACAATGAAAAGTAAGCATAAGTTAACATTACCACATAATGATTTCCTAATTCAAAAAAGTACCTAATTTAGATCTAAATGAACCTCCCTCCGTTGTTGATGGCCGGACCGGCGACTGGTGGATGGTGACTGGTGGCTGTGATTGGTGACTAGTGAATGGTGGATGGTGACTGGTGGCTGTGACGTGACTGGTGAATGGTGGATGGTGACTGGTGGCTGTGATTGGTGACTGGTGATTGGTGAGAAATGTGAGAAACTTGGGTGGAGATGGAGATGGGTGGAGGGAAATACCAAAAAATTTTGGGGAGGGAAATACCAAAAAGGAAGCCACAGGTTTTACAAAAATAAGTTTTAAGATTTTTGTATTTTTAGTTTTAAAAGTTTTTAAATAATTTTCAAATTAGTTTTTAAATTACTAATTAAGTTTGAATTTTTCAAATTAGCTTTATTGTTTTAATACTTGTTTTAGGTTTTTAATGTGCCTTGATTTTCTTGATTTACGGGAAGGCGGTCAGTGAAGCAAATCATGCATGATGTCATCATTTTTATTGTTCTTCTTATAGTATTAACATTCAAAAATACTAAAGATGTTATGAAATCTGAACTTGTATATTGTGTTCTAGGTTCCACACTACGGGGTTTGTAGGTGACTTTTCATTAACCCATACATGCTCTAGCTATCACATCTATCTCGACTGAGGCTAACCCTCTTTCCACATTTAACGATTATGGCTTTACAAGTGTCAATCTTTCCACAAATTGCTATGCATAGAATTTATTGAGGACACAAATGATTCTAGATGGCTTTACAAGTGTCAATCTTTCCATGATTATGGCTTTACAAGTGTCAATCTTTACAAGTGTATTCATGGTAAACGACGTATAGTTTGTTGAGAATGTTGTCTACGAGGACGGATACAACCAGTTTGATGAGCTACATCCGTTTTCTATTGGTGTTTTAATCACTTATGATAGTTGTTTATATCTATTATAAGTTGTTTATATCACTTATGGTGTTTTAATCACTTATGATAGTTGTTTATATCTACTACACAAAACTCGCCGGAAATACCCAAAACAAGCAATTCGCGATTCATGACTTTTGCAACCTTGGTTATTATCTAATACTTGAACAAAGTCATATCAGTGAAAGTACATTTAAAACACAATCTTGACAAGGTATTCTCTTTATACATATTTGTTACTGAGATGATATGTCGTAAGTTATCAAGGCACGAATTAACATTAATGACCTACAAGTAAACAAAAATCCATAAACGAGCTAAAGTAAACTATTAAACATTAAATTATTACACACATGGATTAGACGATAAACTATACACGAAACCAAACTAATGTGAACTTCCATAATCGGCAAGACATACAAGGTGATTTGCATGACTTCTCAGTAAGCATTGTATAACTACTATTGCGACAATGAAAGAAAAAAAAATGATGTTGGTCCAAGGTGGTATTTTCATCATCTTCTTCTTACGGGAAGGCGGTCAGTGAAGCAAATCATGCATGATGTCATCATTGTTATTGTTTTTCTTATAGTATTAACATTTAAAAAACAATCGAAAATACTAAAGATGTTATGAAATGTGAACTTGGATATTGTGTTCTAGGTGACTATTCATGCTATAGCTATCACATCTATCTCGACCGAGGCTAACACTCTTTCCACATTTAACAATCATGGCTTTACAAGTGTCAATCTTTCCACAAATGGCTATGCATAGAATTTATTGAGGACACAAATGATTCTAGATGGAATGTCGTTATTCATGGTAAACGACGTATAGTTTGTTGAGAATGTTCGAGGATGGATACAACTAGTTTGACGAGCTACCTCCGTTTTCTATTAGTGCTTAATTCATCTTCAAATAATGTTATCGATGATACTACTAACTTAAGCTCCAACCACGATAAGATATCCTTTGTTGAAGACCCGCACTTATTAAAACGTTTTGATATCAAGCATGATTATAACACGATATCTTTAAATTCTATAGCTAATTTATTTTTAAAGCTACTATTTTAATTTAAAATTGACAATTATAAACTTTAATTTAATTAATTTTCATTTAATTATTTTTCATAAAAACACAAATTATAAACTTTTAATAATTTATTTATTTTTAATAATAGGGTTAAGTCCATAGGTAATCTACTTACAACCCGACCCAATAATCAAACACAACCCTGATTGAAACACAATTTCCTCTAATCGACCTAATAATCAAACACAACTCTAATTCCAAACCACATAAGCAATTCATAATCGTCATTATTTAGAATGAGTAAAGGTTTGTCATTTGTTGTTCTTATTTTGGTTTAGCTTATTAGCTTCTTTGTATTTGGGTTATTTGTATTTTGACTTTCTAAAACTTATAATGGCTCTGATACCAATAGGGACAGGATCAGGTTAACTTAGTTGAAATTAATCTTTTGTATAATATAGAATAAATATTTCTAATTGAATAGTAACATAAATCATATAAATCATAACTTCTATTATAAATATC
>BQNB010084721.1:0-24610 GCA_026074375.1 Tanacetum coccineum | reverse complement strand
CGATAAGCAAAATGTTTAAATATTAAACACGAGACTTAATAATAAGCTATCAATTAGCTCACAATAAGCCAAGACAAAGACCCATTAAGCTAACCATGAGCTTTAAGTCACGGTTTGGGCTTGGGTGTTGGGCAGAAATCTTATAAGCTCACATGGGCCCATTTATTAAGCCCGTTAAGCCAATAAGCATCGAACAAGTCTTCGGTTCATCAATAAATTATGATAAGCTCTCGATAAGCCCAAGTAAAATAAGCCGAACCACTTAAGCTCAAGAATAAGCTCGTGGTGTTGGGCCTTTGGTGTGGGACACGGCTAAAAAGCCTAATAAGCTATATTCGACTTATTTTTAAGCCGAATAAGTTTATTGTTTTGTCCTTGCAAAAATAAGCTAGAAAAATAAGCCAACTAGTATAAGCCAAACATAATAAGCTACAAATATCATTTTCTTTTGTTCTCTAGTTGGGCCAAACCAAACTTAAGCCCAATAAGCTCAAATAAAATCAAATAAGCTTTCTCAAATGCTTATTTAAATAAGCCGAACGAAATAAGCCATAAGTTAACATTTTTATTATACGAAAATAACCATGATCACAAAACTATACTTTTCTTATATTTTCTTTACTTATTTTCGAGTAGTACATATAACCTTTTAAGGTTTATGTAGTTTCAAAATCTTTATTTTTACAAAACGAGTTGTACAACTAGTATTTATGCATTAAGATGATCATGAAAGTACAAGTTTTAAAAAGATTAAGAGACTTACAAAAAGAAATGGTTTAGAAGGATAATTTATGACTAGAAACAACCCAAACGTTGTTTATAATTAACCCGAATACAATAAATATCAACCACGAACACAATATCTTCAAAGGTTTTTGATCAAGATTAGAAAATTATGAGTTTGTGTGTGTGATGATTTTTGGACAAGAGAGCAAAAGAAGAGAGGAAGTGTGTGTTTTCTAGAGAGAGAAATGTTTAGGATGAATGAAACAAGAATGCACCTAGACACATACATACATGCTTACAAAATTGACATCCAAGAGGTGTGTGTGTGTGTGCTATTGGGCATCGGCTAGGAGACAAAGCACAAGAGGGGACCAATTTGATATACCAATGGGGCTTATGGTGGACAAAAACTAGTCACATGGTGCCAATTGTCTCTTATTTGATTTCAAATTTCAAAATGGTATCCCAAGAGTGTGTGTGTGTGTGTGTGTGTGTGTGTGTGTATTCGGTTATAAGAAGCCAAGGAGGGGGACCAATTTGGTCTCCACAATTTTAGGGACATAGTGGAAGCTTTGATTTAATTTCCAAGGTTTTCATGCACAAGTAAACGTTATTAATTAAATCGATTACGCAAGTAACGAAAAATGAATAACGGCTTCACAAAAATTATTAAAATTTAAAATATCAATTAAAAACGTAAAAACGCGCCTACTGACGAAAGACTACAACGATTGGATGCACGTATCACTTTCGACAATGATTCTTAAATAATAACGGGGCATCTTCCCGGTTAAACGTAAAAATTAAACGAAACTTTAAAAATTCAATTTATCAAACGGAAACGGCTAAATTATTGATTGGAAATTTACGGGGTGTCACACAGATGCTGATCACGCGGGTTTTCAAGATACCAGACGTAGTACATTTGGAAGTATGCAATTGTTGGGAGACAGACTTGTTAGCTGGTCATCAAAAAGGCAGAAAAGCGCTGCAATATCTAGTACGGAAGCTGAATACATCGCCTTATCCGGCTGTTGTGCTCAAGTTCTTTGGATGAGATCACAACTTACCGACTATGGCCTTGGATTCAACAAAATTCCAATATACTGTGATAATAAAAGCACTATTACCTTATGTTACAACAATGTTCAACACTCTCGATCAAAGCATATCGACATCAGATATCACTTCATAAAAGAGCAAGTGGAGAATGGAGTTGTCGAGCTTTACTTTGTCAGAACAGAATATCAGTTGGCGGACATCTTCACTAAGGCTTTATGTCGAGATAGAATTAAATTCCTTATCGACAAGCTAGGGATGAGAAGTTTTACTCCTGAGACTCTGAAATAACTGGCAGATGAAGCTGAAGAATAGTGGTGGTACCTATTCTTGTATCCTGTGTATAATATGTACATATAAAAAACTAGAAAAACACAAAAAGATTTTTCACTTCTTATAAAATTTTATAAAAACAAAATACAAAATTAAAAAAATCAGAAAAAGACAAAAATATATTTTCATGTCATGCTTTCTAGCATCGATAATATTTACGGCTTCAGAAATGTCATTTAACAATGGCATAAAGCTGTAAATAAATTTCGAATAGAAAACATGACATATGGCTTGCTATTATTTCCGATAGCAACCTGGTCATCATCTTAAAGGAGAGTATTTCAAAAAGAAAACTTGACCTCTCAACGGGAATTTATGTTCTCAGGCATGGTCTACTTTATGACCATGTAAAGGCTTGTGCTTACTTTGCAGCACAACCCGTGCTTTCTTTATTCCACAAGTGTACGTGTCAGTGCGCTTATGTGTTAAAATAAGAGAAATCTTATTTTTATGGTGTTGTTTTAAAAAAGAAACTTAATCATCAAGAATTTTCTTCAGAAAATCATTTTCAATGACATTCGACAACTCAAACAACGACTACAACTCTTTAAATATAAAACGGGTCATTGTTTGAGGGGGAGAAAATGTCAAATATCTTCTTCATAAAATCAGTTTGTGATAAATGGAAAAATGTTTTAAACAATAACAGGTTAACCATTAAAGGGGAGTTAATTAAGTTTAACTTATTTGTGCCTTATATGTTATGTGTTTATGCCTTTAGGGACCTAATTGCAGAAAATAAGTAGCTAAGCATTGTAGTGTAAACTTTAGGGACTAATTGTGCCATTAGTTAAACTATATCATACCTTAGAAAACTTATTAAGGAAATATGCTAAGGATATAAGAGTTTAGGGGGCATTTGTGCCAAAACTCGAAAGTTTTAAACTACAAACACCCCCACCCCCGATTTTTCCAGTTAACACAAACACAAACACTTTTCAAACACCCTATCCTCCATTGATACTCGTCCCTACCTTTAACTCCATCAAATTCATCCATTTCAAGCTTAAGGTATAACTAAACAAATGTTCTCTACACCCTAAACATCATCTTCTTCAAAGGAATTAGTGTGAATCGCATTTTTGATCTCAAAACCCCTAGAAATTGATCTAGGGTTCTTCAAAATCAAAAGTGGGTGAAACCCTTAATTGGTTTGGGGGTTTTGTTCGTCTTGGGGTATACATCACTCGTATAAAACAATTTTACATAAAGTTATCTCATGAATATGTTTGGATTGATCTTGTGTTCGAAAATTTAGGCTTTAGGAAAGAACATGGAAAATGTTAGTGGGTTTGTGGTTGGAAAGTGCTTGACCATATCCTTGAATGCATTTGAGTAGGAAAATCCATTAGTTTGAACATAAATCATGTATGCTTGAGTGAAACGTATGATTTTTGTTTATCTTGAATCTGTGTAACAATTTTTATGGTTAATTGGTGTTAGAGAAAATTCATGTGTTGTTTGTGTCTGCTATTGATCATGTTTGATGAGCTAAAATTGCTTAGTTAATTAAAAGTGTGATTCTATAAGGTATACACTAACCGATTTATACGTCAGTTACACTAACCGATATATACGTCGTTTACACTAACCGATTTATACGTCGGTTACACTAACCGATTTATACACTGGTTACACTAACCGATTTATACATTGGTTACTTTAAACGATTTATACACTGGTAACACTAACCGATTTATACATCTGGTGTTTCAACTAACCGATTTATACATCTTAAGTTAAACTAACCAATTTATACATCTGGTGTTTTAACTAACCGATTTATACATCTTAGTTAAACTAACCGATTTATACGTCTGGTTTTGTGTTAACCGATTTACACACCCATTATAACTAGGTGATTTATACACTTTAACTAGGCAGATTTATACCAGATTTTTCACTAAGTGACTTCTATGTATAATTCTTCACTTGATGACTTAATAAGGTTATTTTACCTTTGTGTGATATCTGAATTGCTTAGTTGACTGTATATGACCCATAGATTGTCTTGTTAGTGTTGAATGCCTTATTCAATGTGTTGCAATCGTTTATGGTGTATATATCTGTCCTGTTAATAAACTGTCATGATCAAATCTTAGTAGAACCATGAATCCCTTTGTTGCTAATCAAATTGTTCTAGATAATGCCTTGGTTACTCCTGAGGCTAGACTCAAGATTAGAGAATGCAACAGAAGAATCGAATTTACTAAGCCACAAAGAGAAGCAACATATCAAGTTACTTTGGATGCTCTAAAGCTCAGTCCTTGTTATCTCACATTCCTAATCACTGCTGAAGTTCCAAAAATATACATGCATTAGTTCTGGAATATAGTTAACAAGGTGTAAGATTCATCATCATATCGATTCAAATTAGACAATAAAAGGTTCAGAGTGGATGCTGAAGTATTCCGTGACATTCTCTAGATTTGTCCAACACTTCCTGATCAACCATTTGATATACCTCCGTCTACTGATGAAGAAATTGTGTCATTTATCTATGAACTCGGATACTCAGGAAATATTGAAACTCTACTTGAATTGCTTGTTGATCACATGCATCAACCCCGGAGAACATTTGCAGCTGTCATCAACAGGTGTATTTTCGGGAAAACCACTGGACTTGATAACCTTAGGTTGTCAAGAGCTCAAATTCTGTGGGGGATGTATCACTGCAAGAATGTTAATTTTGTTGAACTCCTCTGGGAAGACTTTGCATTCCAGATCGACAATCACTTCTCAAAGGGAAGCATGCCCTATCCAAGATTCACAAAGATCATCATCAATCACTTCATCTCACAAAACAAGTCAATCTTCATGACGAATAGGATAAATCTACACACAGTTAGAGATGACAGTCTTTTAGGTACACTAAAATATGTATCCAAGACCGAGGAACATCAAGTGCATGGATCTTTGATTCCTAAAGAGATTCTTAATGAAGACATTCTAAAATCTACCGCCTACCAGACTTACTATGCTTATGACAGTGGTGCTAAAGAGCCCAAGAAGGCAAGGAAGTTCAAGAAGCCTGCTTCTCCTAAACTAAAGACAGTCCCAGTCTCACCCAAAGAACTTACAAAGAAGCCTGCTAAGAAACTGGAACCTGCTAAGAAGGTTGTACTTGCTATGAAATCTTCTAGAAAATCACAAGCTGGGGTAATAATCAAAGACACTCCTAGTGTGTCTGTGTCTAAGAAGAAAACTCTAACAAAGGGTAAAAGAAGTAAAGGTATAGATATACTTTCAGATGCAGCTCTAACAGAAGCAGATCAGCTCAAGTAGGCTACAAAATGAAGCAAGAAAGACTTTCACATCTCTCATGCAAGTGGCTTAGGTGATGGAACTAATTTTAAATCAAGGGTTCCTAATGAGCAACAACGCAAGATCTCTAGTACAGATGAAGGAACTGGTACTAAACTAGGGGTTCCTGATGTACCCAAATATGATTCTGAAAGTGAGAAAGAGTCTTGGGGTGATAGTGGAGAAGAAGATGATGATGATAAAGATGATACTAAAGATGAAAGTGATAATGATGGTAATGATGATGATGGTGATAATGATGGTAATGATGATGACGGTGATAATGATGACAATGATGATGATAATGATAACGAAAGGACTGAGTCGGACAAAGATGAGAATCCTAATCCCAATCAGTCACGAAAAAGAAGAAGAATATGTTGATAAAAGAGTTCATACTCCTGATAAATATGAACTCACTGATGAAGAAGATAATGCTAATTATGCAAAAGAGGAGAATGTAGATGAGGAAGATGATGCCTTGAGGAAATTATACAAGAGACATAAAATGTAAACTTAAAAAAAAGATGAAGAAATACTGATACAGAACAGGGTAAGCCAGATCAACACAATGTTATTCTGAAGATCAGGTTGAGCAGTAGAAAAAGATGCTACATGAGACACCTTACAGCTGTCCATAAAACACACAGAAGACTGAAGGCCAATGCAAAGCTCTTCTGTCTACATCTGACATACAAATAAGCACTAAACTTTAAGAACACATCATCACCTAACATGAGATTGCTTCCATGATGGACACCACTGTTTCGTCATGTAAAACCAAGCATCAGATCCTTCTCTTTATAGTCGTCCTAATAAAACGGGTAATCCCTGAATCAAGTTGTGTCTTCCACAACCATATCCTCCATGCACCGTCTCCCTTCCAATCTACTTCCACAAACATGCAACACAACTCCAACACCAACAATGTTTCAGAATCAACAAACCTTATTCCTGCACTTCTAACTTCTCATCCGTATTTCAAATGTCAATGATAAGATCACCAACTTGGAAAAAACTGTCAGAGAATGAGAAAGCAGTTGACTGTTGCTTAAGCCACACCTCCATTCATGCTATAAGATTCGCTACATTAACAACAAACTATGAGAACCATTCACCAAGCCATTAAGTTACATACTGCAAATGTTAGAGAAAAAGCTCTAGCTGACAAAAGGAGTATATAGATCTCATGACAACATCATGAGCGCTATTATCAAAAGGAAGTCAAAACTTAACCTTCCTTAGATCTCCTTAAGCAGTCTCAGACTTTGCAACTCCTAAGATTAAGTAAATGTCATAGAAACACTAGAACTGTTGTATTAGCAAGTCTTCCCTCTCAACCAAAGTCTAACTTTATGTGCGGTTTGCAACACTCTCAGAGTTTGACTTAACTAAATTCTTAAGGAACAAGATGGAGAAACAAATCATATCAAAGTGCTGAATATAAAAAGGAGCTTTATGATGCACTGGTCAAATCGTATAACACTGACAAAGATCTCTTTGAAACATATGGTGAAGTATTCACGTTGAAACAGTCTTGAGACGAAAAAGATAAAGATCAATAGCCCTCTGCTGGATCAGACTTGCGGTACGAAAAAGAAGGAAGTCGAGGCAAGGAAGCTGAGTCATCTATAGATCAAGATCCAAAAGGAAAGTAATCATCAAGCCCTCCAAAGGCACCTCCCGTACTTAACAAAAGCCATCTGGAAAGTCGCCCATAGCAAAGGAGCCAAGCATACAGTTTGATGATACGAGAGTGCAATAGAATCAAGATTAGACATGGTAACAATGATGAACAAGCACCATGTTCCGAGGCAGCTTCAAGGAAAAATTGTTTGAGTAACCTAAAAAGCTTCTGCTCCTTGAACCGTAATTAGAATAAGGAAACAACATGATGACTTACGGACCACCTGTCAAACCTAGATTAGTGACACTCTCGTGTAGCAAAACCTCCTACTTCATTCGATGAGCTCATGGATACTCTAATCGACTTCTCTGCATTTGTCATGAATCGGCTTAACATTACAAATCTGACTCAAGATCTTTTGGTTGGCCGACATTCAACCTACTCAAAGGCACCTGCAAGAGTTATACGGAACTAGAGTATCATTTTGAAGAGTGTTTCAAAGCTACAACTGAACGAATAGACTGGCATAACCCTGAAGGAAAGCAGTATCTGTTCGATCTCCGTAAGCCTCTCCCGTTGATTCCAGATCATCAAGGTCGTCAAGTTATCCCTCAGGATTACTTTATCAACAACGACCTGGAATATCTAAAAGTTGGAAGTTTAAGCAGACAATACTCAACTTCCGTAACAAAGACAAAGGCTGCTATTATTAGGCAAATGGATTGAAACATGGTCCTAATACTAAGAGAGGTCCCGTAAAGGTGTATATGATGAAATATGCTTACCTGGGGTACTTCACGCTGGGTCCCAAACTAACAATTCTACGAGTATGCATTCAACATGATTCAATGCAGGATGTCTACTCCTAGAAAATGAATCATTACAGTTACCAGACTAGATTATAGAAGAGGGCATGACTACGGATACTTGGACGAGATATGAAGTTCGTAGAGAGGATTCACAGCTATACAAGTTTAAAGTAAGCCAATTTCCCACGGACTTCGCCTACAAGACATCAAAGACTATGATCTCCAACTTGTTCAAACATTAGCAGACCAAATCTCAAGATAGACGAACGTTATGACCTTGATGTGGCATTACGAATGTTTCACCAAACGTCGTGTCCATAACAAAGACAGGTGGAAAGATCTTCAATTAGGTGTCAAAAGTTACCAAAAGAAGCTCAACCTCACCAAGCCAGACACATTCAAGGCCAGATCTCAAGAAAAGTACCACATACTCTGCATATTCAGACCCTCAAGGAGTGATATACGAGGATCAGAACAACAGAAATAGATTGAACGCTCACTGATGAACGTCCATAAATCAGTGATGCACGCTTAATTCTGTCCAGAACCGCTCCTTGATGATATTACTTTGGAAAAGGATGAGAACCTGCCAAAGAAGAAATGGAGAAGATTAGACAAGCGAAGGGCTCAGGTTATGATCCATGATATCGATAAGCAGATCTTTCAAAGAAGGTTAATGAGGAATCTTGAGAAGTTCGTTGGTGGGAGAGAATACGAAGAAGACCCACAGACTGCTTGAATGGGACCAATATGAAATTCGTCCATATCAATTTTCTACTACATTTCAGGTCATTCTTCATAAAATATACAATCTGTGAATCTAGAATAAATAGGTGTAGACTACAAATAAGTGTAAATATCATGTATGGTAAACGAATTTTTAAGAATTTCTTAGTAAATTCAAAAAAATTCAAATTAACGTACTCAAACACTATATTATACCCTCATAATTTGAGGGGGAGCATTAAAATGTTCCTAATATGACTTGTTAATAATCGAAACATTTTTCTCCCCGAATGCATATATATTTTAAATCAATTAATATCCAAAATATTAAAAGATTTAACATTTTTGATAAGGGGAGAAAATGTGATTAATATATATGACTAATGATGTATGGACTCAAGTGCGAGCTTCAACCTTCATGTGCTAAACATTTTCAAATATCAATGCACATGTTGAGGGGGAGCAATTTCTAAAAAGTAAAACCATCGAGATACTAAATGATTTTCAAAGTATCTTGATTGATGTTTTCAAATGGTTTTAAGGCTGTGAACAATACCAAAAGACTGACCATGTATTTAATTGCTTAGAGTTATAAGGTGGTTAAGATTAGTTATTCGTTCCCATGATCCAGCCAGAACCGGAGGGATCTACCCAGGGATAATCTACTAGTTAGTGTAGAAGTCCTTAAATATGATATAAAAAAGGAGTAAAGTGAGAATAAGGGAATAGTGCCGACTGAGATGGAGCTAGTACTAGAACAAACCTAATAAGGTACTAGTCATGAAGTCTCGGTAAGCACCAAAGGGATAAAAGAATGAAAAAGAATTATAAGAATAAAGGGTGAAAAGAAAGAAGCCCTCCATACACTTAGGTAGAAACCGGGTCAATACATAAACTGTCAGAAATACTAAGCTGTTGTCTGGTATTGAAGACAGTCGTCATGGACCTAGTGACGCAATGCACAACCCTCCCTAGCCACTCAAGGTCTCTTATCAGACTCTTGTTTCATTTCTCACAAAGATTACACGCATTTCAATCGACTTTCTCACTCCGAGTTAGTTGGTATTGAAAAGGTGACAGTTCGCTCCAGCCTTCGATTACTAAAACCAAATGTGCACTATTGAGTCTAGAGCTAAGAGATCATACATAAATCTCATTAGGACACTATTCAAATATATTTGTTGCACACACACTGTGAAAACAAGTAATAACTTAAGAGTCATATGCATTATCCTTGTGATTTTGCCAGAACTTCAGAGTGATACTAAAGTATTCACATTGACGATGGAAATCATGCTTGAGTCAACATCAAACAAGTTCTTTCTAGGTGACTTATTAGATCCTATATGGATCAAACTTGTGACACTGGATATCGATTCGGTCCAAATTAGGAATTGACGATTGATGAATTTTGAAATGCTTAAAACTCTCGATGTGTCGCAAAAAAACACTTTAGCAAGTGACACGTCGATTGATTTTTTTCAAATCAATTTTTATTTTCAATCGGTGAGATGGTAACTCACTGGTTCACTCATACCGTGTTATCTGCTTTGACGCTCTGGTAATGAGAACGGCTAGTACAACTGCGAAACCATGTCAAGAATATTCTTCAAAATTTTATCTGATCACAGGCAGTATTTATACTGATCAACGGGGAACCGTGGTTATTGCAACCGTATTCGACGAAAGTGAACAAAGACTCTTTCGTCTATATCTGTTGATTATCACTAACTTAAACCTGCAGGTTTTCCCGATGGTGGCAGCAGCTAGACGAGGACGAGTCAGATTCATAGCCACATGCTCATACTAGACCGACATTTATAAATACATTATGAAAGCTCAAGTACATGTCTCAAGACTTCCGCTACTCTGATACCGCACGTCCTTCTTGAAGTGACGAAGTGTTAAAGTTAAAGAACTTCAAGAAAGATGCATTTTATTCAAGCTTTCAAGTTAATGAATCAAGAAAAGTATGAGCATGTCGGTCTGAAGGTCACAAGTACACAAGATGGCAAAAGATCACAAGTTGATGATAAGAGATTATGACTGGTTGATGATCTCAAGAAGCTAAAGATCACTTACAAGTCAAGCTTAAAAGAACAAGCTCCAGCCTAAAGTCAAAGATCACTACATTATGTTCACAAGATGAAGTCAATGAAATCAAGTCTGCGAGCACAAGACTAAATACCTACATAGTATGCTAGGTTTAAGTATTTGTAAAATGGAGTGACCTCCCTTAGAAGGATATTGTTAGGATCATAAAAAAGTATCGGTCACTTCCATAATATCGTTAGATAGCTCGTTAAGTAATATTTGGAAACTTACTAGGCTAGTTAAGCAAAATCCCATGGACTAAAGCCCTAACCGGCCATGTATGCTTGTATAAATACCCTTTCCATGCTATGGAAAGGGTGTTGGTTGTTTCATTTCTCACACTAAGCTAATATTATTCATGTTTACTTTCTCTCACTAGAAACTTCCTTTTAACCTTTCTCTCTTTACTTCTTTGTGTGTTTGTTTAAGGATTTCTAATATTCTACAATTGGGAATGGATTAATTGTCCTAAAGCATGGCACGGGCAATTTGGGAGAAGTGATAAAAAATACTAAACTATAATGCTTGAAGTCGTTGCGTCATACGATCTGTAGATTTGGCATGCATTTTTTGGGGTAGCAGGTGCGAATAACGATCTTACAGTTTTGAATGATTCTCGGTTATTCGACGACCTTCTTGATGGCATCGCCCCAATGGTCCCGTATGAAGTGAACGAAGTTATGTTTGAAAAAGGTTACTACCTAGCTGACGGGATATACCCACAGTGGGCAACTTTTGTCAAATCATTTACGGTTGAACGAGATGAGAGAAATGCTGTATTTAAACGTTGTTAAGAAAGTGCTCGAAAAGACGTGGAAAGAGCTTTTGGTGTCCTCCAAGGTCGTTGGCATATAATAGCTCAACCTGCGCGTTCTTGGACTGTCAACAAGCTACGAAGAATCATGTATACCTGCATCATTTTGCATAACATGATTTTGAAAAATCAAAAGTTTGCGCTATCCGAAGTTGGCGACAATTATATTTGCCCTCGAGAAAATCTGGCACGGTTATGGATCGAACGTTGCGAAGTACAACGAAAACAAGCAAAAGAACTCCGTGATAAAAAACACATGCAAAGCTTCAATGAAATTTGATTGAGCATGTTTGGCAACAACATCTACTAAATGATTAGTTTATTCATAATTTGATGTATTTTTTTAATTTTTGTATTGTTTTTAAATTCCGTATTGTTTTTAAATTCCGTATTGTTTTTAAATTCTGTATTGTTTTTAAATTTCGTATTGTATTTTTATTTCTGTATTGTAATTTGTATTTTTATTTGAATGAAATAAATTTAGTTTGTGTGAAAAATGGGAAAAACAAATAAATTCGTGAGTGGTGGGACCCAAATGGCAAAAATATGGTATGTTATGAGTGAGAAGGTATTTTGAGTTGTTGTGTTGAAATGAGGTTGCAGTGACATGGCACTCAGTGGGGCCTAAATGGCATGGTTTTTTTAGCCATGACACCTAATGCTCTAACCACGAACAAACCCTATCACCTCCTACTACGTACGGAACAAATAGAGTCATTAATTGTGTAGAGCCATCGTATTAGAATAAAACCCGACCCCCCGAATCCATAAAACACTATGTCATTGAGCGCAATCTCCGGTTGAAAGTTGAAAGCATGTGACGGGAATTAACCACTACCGGCCTATCACAAACCGTATCGAGGGTGGGCGACGGCTAGGGCATCAAAATTATGAGGGCATCGATCAAAATAAAAATTGAGGTTTTTTATTAGTAGAATCAGTAAAGATTGAAGCTTAACCTGTAACAATGATGGATACGTTTAAGGGGTAGGTTTGAAAAGAAATGTTATGACTCTTTTTTATCATAGTTGTAACTAATTCCTTATAAATGTTTCAAACAAAAAAATTGCATTTATGTCCCTTAAAGTTTGTTTTTTGACATTTTTTTGTGTTGAGTTTGACATCTTCAGCGGGTAACGTCACGTCATATAAGTTACCGTCCATGTCACAGTACATACATTTGCAAAAAATAATAGTTCACTACATTTTTTAAAAGTACCCTTGTTTTATTAAAATTATTATTAGTGAAATGACTAAATCACCTTCATTTTCTTCTTTCTTTACAAACTAATCTCATATTCATATCCATCTTCATCTTCATATCAACACATAAACACATCCAAAGAAAGAGCCCTAAAAATCAACTGGATAAAACACATTATAAAGATCTAGAATGCGCTATTGTTACCATATACAAAAATGTAAATCCTACAAATTCATAGTTTTTTATATCCAAAAGTCAAAACGTCACACTCAAATAAAATTTCTTTCAAATCTGGAACATCAAGCCCATTTCAAACCAACATAGTATTTGTTATCATAGCATCATAAACAGAAGCAGTTAATGCACCATCACAAACAGCTCTACCAAACCTAACCAGCTATCCACTAAACGCGTTTAATGGCACCATTATGTTAGACTATTCATTCTTTGTTTTAGCAAACACAGACACAATAACTAAGCTATGTAAAATAGCTCATTTAAGCTTGCTGACATAAACAGGCTCCACGTATCCATAAGGGGTGGTGGTGTTTAGGAACCTGTAACAAGAGTGGTTGCAAGATTTGAAGAGGGTTTGGAGGGTGTTTAGGTTTATGAGTGATGGGTTTGTGGAGATGAATATTGGTGGTGTTGGTGGATGTTTGGTTCAATGGTGTTGGTGGGTGTTAGGTTCAGTGGTGGTGGTGGTACATGTTGACTATGTTTGTTAGTGGTGGCGTATTCTGGTGTATGTGGGTGAAACCATGGTCGTCTGTCATGGTGACCGGTGGGGGTTGTGATGTCACACGTTGTCGGCGATGGTTACCCGGTGGGTGGTTGTGGATGGTTGTAAAACAAATATGTGTGGTGAGAAATAAAGAAAGAAGATGAAGTGGGTTTGTGATGTGTGTAATGTATAAATGTGTTTTTAATTATTCCATGTAGGCAATAAAAAATGAAAAAAAAGTGACTAGCAACCTGCTAAAGAGGTCAAACTCAACACAAAAAATGTCAAAAACAAATGTTGAGGGACATAGATGCAATTGTTTTTCGATACATATACAAGAGATTCATGGCAACTATGATATATTATCATGTCATTAGCCCTTTTAAAAAAGCAGCAACTAAAGTGATTTGAAGTTTAAAGGACAAGGGTTCGTTTGGTAGGACGGAATGAAATATCAAATGAATGGAATAAAAGACGTAATGGAATAAATAGTGTAATGTAATGATTCATTACAGTTATTAAACATGTTTGGTTTGTATGATAAAACGTAATGGAATCGATAATAAAAATACTAAAATACCCCATTGATGATAAGAAGTTTATTTTAATGTGGTTTGTCACACCAGCAGCAAACTAAAGCTCTATCCCTTCCGTCAGCTTTCCACCCCTGGACCCACAAAGATATGAAATCATTTTCTCGTTTGTAATAGTGAGGCTCCTCTTAGAATTGTAAATATCACCACATCAATCGTTATGCAGAAAAAGTAGAATTTGGATATGTGTAATCGCCACATACTAAATGTATAATGTCACCCGCCTCTCTCATGTCTCCAGGATAATCAAATTTATTGAGACGATGTTCTTTGTTTGGCTGTACTCTAGACAGCTCTATAGAAAACGTATAATCTACTATATACTCGATTCTAATGAAAACAACTTTTCTCCGAATAAAAGAATCCAGACTCGTGACTCGTCCACACAGTGTCGCTCTGATATATCCGAGAACCAGTCATTATACTTGTCTGTTATCAAGTGGAGGTAGCCTCTCATCAAACTTCTACCCATATCCAAATCGAGGACCTGTACGGAAAAGCAGACGGAACCCTGAATGCGGACATTCATTAACAGATGTGTGTCGCATCGAAATTCAAATGATCGCCACTAAGGACGCCCCTCTCTAAGAGCACCCATCCAATCCACCACGCAACCCACCCACCTATTGCGGGTCGCTTCTCCTGCACAACTTCATAAACCTCGTCTGCAACCGCTATCTTTAACCAATATTTCCATGAGCCTCCCATTACAGCACACCGCACACTATCAACTTGAAAGACAAAGTAGCGGACCTCCTGCTACCATAATTCATACCATGTCAGTTCTAGAGACATACCTAAGCAAACTCGTAGCTGCCCTTGAACCTAATACGTCGTCATTCGTATGTCTGTATAATCACTTCTTCAACGGCTCATACATTGCAGGTCGAACTCCAATATGCCAATCATACATTTGCATGAAATCTCGAGCTATGCACCTGTAATTCATTCAGACATATTTGCTATAAAACCGTTTTCTGAAGCGATTCTTAACATGATTGGTGAATTCTTAGTTTAATCGAGAATCCGATATATAGAATGGCCTACCATCAACGTTATTAGAGGAACTCGCTCCACGCGACGACAAATTCTTACACCTCTACTAGAATAGACAAGTGTCCTACACCTATTCTAAGTATTCAAATAAAATCAGTCCATGTCTTTTACCGTTAGCTCTAGCCTGTAATAAAAATATGATATAGAACCTGTACTTGTGTACTATATTTGTCATAACATGTCATATGATCATCGCCAAGTAAGAGAAGCAACTGTCCCACTAACTATTCACGCCAGCTGATCCTCATAAACCCAGAAACGTTCTCCACCTCACCACTCACAAAATATTAATCGTACTGATGTAGCATACTGAGAGACTAGCTTTCGCTATCCGTGTTGCCCTCTCCTCCAGATCTCACAAAGTTAATGTACTCATTATATTCTGACCGAAAAATGGAGAGACGTCTCAGAATCCCAGCTGTCCCCATCCACTCACCTACACCCTGATAATTATGTATCAGCTGTGACATCATACTCACCGTGTTTTACTTTTGTCTTAGGTACCGTCCTCGCATCAGAAATATTGAATCCCCACCGCGACGTTCCAATGAAGTATATCTGGGAATTTATGCGCCGTGAAACCGTCTAGAACTTAGCTGTAACAAGAGTCGATCATGGTACTGCTCATACTGGATGCATTTTTCAATACATTTTGCAAGCTTATACTTCATGCACCCTCCGTTAGTTCTTCCTTAATGTTATTCTGCAAGTTATAAGCCAACAGTTTAGTATTGTATGAAGAATAACTACTGTTGTTGTATGTGTCTCAAATATTACAACTCTGCCAGTACTCTATTAATCAGTCAGGTAAGTACTGTAGATGTTATGTGTAAGTTTTGTCCTTTTGTACTACTTATTAGGACTATTGAAGTGAGTTTCTCTTATTACTGCTGGTTTATGATTTTATTACTGACTGTGTTCATTTGATTACTTGTTGTTGTTGAGTTGATGAAAGTTAAATGTGTTGAAAAGGGTCTTCATTGTTGTTTCAACTAAAGTCAATGTCTCGATATGTCAAACAGAAGACTGAAGATTTTTATGATGATGATTGAAGAAGTGTGTTATGTTGATTGAGAATGTGTATTGATCTAATATACCTAAGGGAAACAGACATCACGCAGCTATAATAATCTTTCCTCGAATCCGTCACTCAGCATAAATTTTAAGACTGACTATCTAGAACTTCAATTAATTTAGGCAAAAGTATGTATGATCACTTAATGGCCGCTCCGTCGCAGAGAAGGTGATAGTGTAATCAAGTTTGCATGAATCCTAGGAGACACTTCTACAGCGTCCTATCTTATCCTTTCATATATAATTGTCTAATCCATCAAATAGTCTGCTGATTCTAGATAACTGCTATATCAGTCCAGCATCATACATGACACTCTCTTCACACTATACACAGCATGTGTCTCGTACTGTCGCATATAAGCTTCAAGGTTTGTAACCTTAGTACTGGTACTAAGAGTTAATCAGTATTGTTATGATTTGATCAATTTATCTTTGTAAGCTGCCTTGCATAGTTTGTGTTTACGACATGACGCGCTCTTTTACTATAGATTGTACGATTTCTCTCATTTGTTACACATAAGTATGTCCGTATGAGGAAGAGCTCATAGGATACGCAGTAGAGTCTTTCCTCTGCTATAATCTCTTTTAGTAGTTATCAACACTAAATAGTTCTCGTATGTCTTGCTAAAGTGTTTGGATTTCGTTTAGTATCTCACCCAATGTTGTATCCAAACACTATTACATGTGTTGTAATGAATCTGTATCAGTGTGCGATAAGCACAGGGTCTCTTATCCACTTGTTTATCCCTAGACGCATGTTGTAGAGAGGCATTCGATTCTTAGTTGTGTTTGTTAACAGTTTTTGATTACCAATTCTATCAACCCCAAAATATCAATTAACTCTAAACTCAACAGTATATAATAACAAAGCATCTATACAGTTTCCATACCCAAACCACCACCACAACATCGCTAACACCCCCAGACCCCACGGTTATATACAGGACCGCGATGCTCACGCCCCCCCTTGAGCTAAACTTTGATCTAGAAGAAACAAACAAGAAGAACTCTATATTCACAAGGAAGAGATGGCTCCTATGGCTCTTTCAGACTCTAAGGTAACAAATGATAAATCTTGTTCAAAAAGTTGTCTAAAAAACTATGAAGATATAAAGAAACAATATGATGGTTTGCTTGTTAAATTAGATGATATTGGTTTTAAAGCATTTACATACAAAAGAGGTTTATCAATTTTAGAAGGACAAGTTGTTAAATATAAATAACATGAAGTTCTTTTCTCTGAGGAAATTGCCTTACTTAAAAGAAGTGTAGGTCACAAAGATTATCTAATGGGATTACTTAAGACTGAACTTGAAAAGGTTAAAGAAGAAAAGGAGGGGTTTGAATTTAAGATTGCAAAGTTTGAAAAATCATCAAAAGACTTAGATGATTTGTTAGCAAGTCAGGTAACTGACAAGAGCAATAGGGTTTTGGTTTATATTGAGTTCCCTCACCTCATCCTTGATTTTATAGACCAACACCTTTAGACTTATCTTATTCAGGTCTTGAAGAATTCAAACAACATGAGGTAAATGAGTATGGTCCTAGGGATTCAAGTTTAAAGCCAAGCACTGTTTGTGATAAAGAGTCAGATAATTCTAAGGAGAATACTGTATGACTCTTTTAAAAACAACACAAGACTGTTACCTGGAAACTAGCTCTGTTAAGTCTCCACTCTAGCCAGGACAAAGCTTGGAAAGACAAAGTTTTTCTATCTGGCTAATCATGTTAGGGTAGAAGAACCTAAAAAGGCTAGAGAGATTTAACTCCAAGCTCTAATTATTGATGAATTGGGTTTATGTCAGATGATGAGGAAGAAGTTGAGCCTATCCCTAAGGTAGAAGAAAATTGCTTATACTATGCTATTATGAAAGTGTCTGTTAACATGAATAAACCAGTCCGTGAGGTCAGTTAGGTATGCAGAGATGTAACGGTGACTAAGACTAGAGGAAACAAAGAATTGGAATGGTCAAAAATCCAATCAGTTAGGATGTAACTTTGTGTTTAATAACAAGGCATGTTTTATCTGTGGAAGTTTTGATCACATTCAATACAGCTGTCCTAACCAACAGAGGAAAAGAATAGTAAGTGGAAATAATTATAACAAAAAGGAATTTTTTTTTTTTTTGAATGACTACTATTTTAAAACCTCTGATTATGCTCCAAGAGCAGTTTCTTAATGAAGCTGACTGTAAATCTTTTTAATATGTTAGGCTTTTTATACAGGCTCACCCCAATCAACAATTCTTGTGTAGACCAAGGGTAAATATTTCAAAATCAAGCACAATCAACTGTTCACAGGCCCTTTTACAAGAGAACATCATTCACAAAAAGGTGTTCTAATCAAAGGTTTGATACTGGTAGGACATTTAGATCAACTGTTAATACTGTCAGGGCAAGGGGATTTAATGCTGTTAAAGCCTCAGCATGTTGGGTTTGGAGACCAAAGCAAAAAGAAAATTTAGACAATGTTTCCAAACACAACAGTGCATCTATGATATGTAAAAGACTTGATTATATTGATGTACAAGGAAGATTCAAGTCAGTGATGGCTTAGGTCCCCAAAAGAAGATGATGTGGAGGATCCTTCCAAACAGGGAAGGAAAAATGAAATTGATGAAGATCACTTTAGTTCAGAGGATGAATGGCTCAGGGGAGGCAAGTGAGTTGCAGCAAAGAAAAAGACGAATCCAAGAAAGAGTGCAAGCAAAGCAGAAAAAGCAGAGAAAGATGAAGTGTTTGGAAACGATCCTTAGCAAAGAAATGAAGGTTTAATTCAAGAAACTTGAGATTTGGAGGTAAATCACAAGTTAGGCGAGGATTGTTGGGAATTAAACACTTCAGAGTTAGTTCTGCATCAGATGAGTTAGTACTGCTAAGAACAGTTAGTATACTAGAACAAACAGTTAAGTAATGCTATATTCAACTGCAGTACCTAATCAGTTAGTTAATTAATGCTAGAGTAAGATAGTAATGCCTGTTATCTAACTTAAGACTATTGAAGAAACTTATACTGCTGGTTATAGAGTTATACTAATGGTTCAAGTTTACTGCATGTTGGGAGAAGTTAATGCTGCTGAAAGTCTTCTTGTTGTTTCAACTAAAGTTAATGCTGATTAGTCAAACAGAAGACTGAAGATTAATGATGATTGAAGAGATTAATGTTGATTGAGAATTTGATTAAATACTTAGGAAAGTATTTAATATTTAGTCATTGTTTTAAATATTTTTGACTAATATTTTGGATAAAGTATTGTTAGCTTCATTGAGGACTCCTTTAACAGATACAGTATCACATAAAATAGTGTTTACGTTGCTCTAAGCTCATAAAACTGAAACTAATACAGTATGCAACATGTAATGTCATGCCAAGTAAAGCATGCCCTAACATGTGTCCCAAACCAAAGACCACCTAAACAAAATTCGATATGTAATGCATCCGTTTGATCGGTCCTTCCGATGTAAGTAATCGCTAATTACCCGGAAGGGGATAATTAGTCCCAATAGATCTATTCACACACTCGCGCTTACTTAACTAGTACAGTCAGTTAAGAAATTAACGGTTCATGATAATTTAGGCAATAGTGGGTTTGTACGCAAAACTTAGGCAACACATAAACAGGGAAAGTAACGTAAAACTCTTGTGTCAGGTTTTTGAAAAGCAAGCAATGCAGTCACCCCAAATTTATAAAATGTACGGGAAAAACAGTAAAAGATTGGGGCTATAAACTCACAGTAAATGATGAAGTAAAGCAGATGAAAACGAATGATCAGACGACGGTGTACAACTGTACCCGGTTACGACCTAGAGAATAACGGTTTGACTTAGAGTTGATACGATGTGACATTATGGTAATGTATAAGACTTCTTAAGCGTAGTTGTACATTTAATTTAAGAAATGTGTTGGTGAAAATGGTTGTGTGGTTGTTGAAGTGTTCTTGACTCGGTAAAACGTATAACGAAAATTTAGTAATACACATATAGTATAATAGGAAGTTAAACATAACAGATAAGTTTCGGCGGTTTACCCGGTAACCCAAAATAATAAACTAAGACATTATTATTATAAATGTTTTCAAGTTTTTAATTTACGTATCTAGAAATAAAAGTTTTATAAAAGTTTACAAAATATATATTTTTCGTCTTTTTGTCGGTTATTAAAATAATAATATTTATTATTTTGTCTTTTTAACGTTATTAAGAAAATACTTAGTAATTTTCATAAAAGTGTGTAGTTTAATTTATTTATCTCGTTTTAGTAAAATAAATATTCATTTATTATAAAGTAACGTAATTTCGTCCTTTGGTCGAGTTTTAGAAAATAAGTTTAAAATAATTCTAAGTATAAAATTTTGGCATGACCCGTTCGTATATCTTCGTTTTCCAAAGTTATAGAGTTTTATTCAAAAATCGCTTTCAACAATATTTCATACTTTTCGACTAACGCCAAAATTCTACTTTTCATCCAAACAATAATCAAACAATTTATTTTCCACTTTAAGTATGTTTATATTCAAAACGTTTAAATATAGATAAGTTATATAAGTAAATATTTAGTAATATTAATAAGTTGACTTATAAGCTTAAAAATAAGCAATGAACCCTTAATGAAATAAGTCGAAAGTCTTATGGATCCTTATTGGGCTTTTAGGCCCAATATGCCTAAACGAATTATCCGAAACGCAACGAGTTCAAAATAAGCAAACGATTAAGCAAGTAAGTACATAGCTTATCAAATAAGCTATGGATAAGCTTATTCAATAAGCCATACCGTGGGCTATAAGCCATGATTTTGGGCTTAGTGTTGGGCCGTGGCCCAATAAGTCAACCAACCAAGTACGGGTTTATTTATTAAGCCCGATAAGCAACCAAATAAGTAAATAAGTATCTAACTCATTCAATAAGCTATAACAAGCCAAGATAAGCCACTCAATAAGCCAAGTCGTGGGCTTTAAGCCACGGTTTGGGCTTGGATGTTGGGCCGAGGCCCACGAAGGCATCTAAGCTCATATGGGCTTATTTATTAAGTCCGATAAGCTTAATCATTTATTATAAATCCAATAAGCCATGAAGATAAGCTTAGAAAAATAAGACGAACTCGAATAAGCATGAAGTTCGAACCTTTGTGGTTCCTTTTTGTGTTCGACGCATAGGTGAGCACAAATAAGCTCACACGAGCTTATCAATAAGCTAAAAATAAGCAGATAAAGTTTTAGTAAATATTTCTTTATAAAAGTACCACCACGACAACACAACTAATATTTCCTTTGTTTCATTTCTATCATTTTCGAACCAAGCATAAACCCTTTTGGGGTTTATGTAAATTTTGAAAGCTTTGATTTTTATAAAACGATTTGTACAACTAGCTTATTCATATAACAAGGATCAAGGAAGTACAAGAATATTGTGGAAAAGATGAACTTGCGAAGATGATGATTAGAAGATGATCAAAGACTAAAGAACACCCCAAACGATGTTCTAAATACCCAAATAACTATATGAATCAACCCCGAATAACCTTTATCTTCAAATGATCTTGATCAAAAATTAAAGAGTGTGTTTGTGTGGGTTTTTGGTCGTGGACGGACAAGAGAGAAGAGAGGGAGAGTGTGTGTGAGTTTTTCTTGAATATGTGTGAGAAATGAGGATGCATCTAGACCTTTTATGAACAAAACAAGGATCCTATGCACACAAAATATCTAGGTGACAAAAAGGACACTTGGTCTTGGTGGTGTTGGGGAATTCGGACGCAAGGGGTGGGGGTGGGGGAGGGGAAGAATTAGGGACCAATTTGATCTTGTTTAAATTTGAATAAGGATCCTAGGCTAGATATTTTATTAAGCTTAGATACTTTTAATTTAACGATTACGGTTCACGCGAAACTGAAAAACATGAAATACTTAAAGGAAATTTATGAAATTTTAAATATCAATTTGAAACGTAAAAACGCAACAACTGCCGAAAGACTTCATTAATTAGTAACCCGGAATGCTTCCGGTAATGATTCTCAGATTCACACAGGAGAACTTCCTGGTTTAATGTAAAATTAACACGAAATCAAATAAAGTCAAACTGAAGTATGAAAAGACAACGACATGACGAAAATTTAAAATTTTTTACGGGGTGTGACATGGTTAGTTAATGATAGAGTTTCATGTAACTTTGACTCCATTAGAAGATATAATGAAAAAAAAATTAGGGACCCCAAAGGAATGATTTTACGTAGTGTTTGGTATGTTGTAATCAAAGAAAGAATGGAAAAGATTATTACGAAGGAATGAAAAAATGTCATTTGTTTACTTTTCTAGAATGTAATTATTCATTACACGGAATGACTCATTACACCAAAACCATTCCTTAGGGGTCCCCTACTTTTTTTTTCATTACATCTTGTAATGGAATCAAAATTACATAAAACTCTATCATTAACTAGCCACATTAAATAAACTTCCTATCATCAATGGGGTATTTTAGTGTTTTTATTATCGATTCCATTACGTCTTAACATACAAACCAAACATGATTACTAACGGTAATGAATCGTTACATTACACTATCTATTTCATTATGTCGTTTATTCCATCCATTTGACATTTCATTTCGTTCTACCAAACGAACCCTTAGTGTAATAGGACATTCTTTGTAATGAATCATTACATTCTATAAATGTAAACAAACAAGATTATTTCATTCTATCGTAATAATATTTTTCATTTCCACTTTGATTACAACATGCCAAACACTACACAAGTATCTCTGATTTACGAAAGGATTGGTTGATTGCATAAAATAGGTCTTTGGTCTACCGATGTATGTGAAGTGGCTATTTACTCAATCGAAAAGCTAAAAATTTAAGTCTCTTCACGAAGTAAAATTCTTGTGATTTTATAAGATTGTATATTAATTGTGAGTAACTGATTAGTTGATTACAATTGTCATAGTTACATTTATTGTATTTGGATGATATAAATTTAGAAAAAAGATTTGTAGGGTTAAGTGGTATGTCTAAGAATTAGGGGCGGCATTCGAGTTGTATTCGGGTTGACGGGTTATTATGACCTCTACCAAAATATGACCTATTTATTTATCGTGTCAAGAAACTCAAATCTAACCCAGACATGTAACTCGTTTGTGACCCGTTTAACCTGTTTAAGTAAATATATCAAGCGGTGAATAAAGTTTGTGGTTTGTCGATTTAACTAATTTAAAAGCAAAAATGATATAAGGGTTAAAAAATGATAAATATAACATACAAATAGGTATACGACAATTTCAATTATATATGAGTTATAATCGTAATTAACTCATATTACTCTATTACATTTTGCGTGCGGGCGATGTCATTTTGGTAATTAATGAGGTCGTTTTGTGTTATGTCATGTCGTTTTGGTTGTTTGGGTTATTAGTTGGGCTATATATGTTTTTGGGTTCTAACTGTTGGTATGTTTTTATTACACCCCCTAAAATATCACAGCGGAAGGTATTTAGAGCGTGACTTCATAGCACAAAGAACAACCTCTACATGAGTCGTTTGAAAAATTCATGTTCGATAAATAAAGTTTGACAAGGACAAGTGTTAATTGTACACAATACAAATAAAAGAAATTTTATGTTCACATCGAACATTAAAGTATTGTATAAAATCTTCATGATAATGCGACCGCAAAAGACTCAGTGGGATGCTCCAAGTGCTAACCATGCAAGTAATAAAGAACATGAGAAATACATGCTTAAAACGTCAACAATGATATTGGTGAGTTCATAGGTTTAAGTACATATAAATGTGGACCACAAGATTTCCAAGTGTATGACCAATATAACAGATACAATTTCATATAATAAGAAGTTATTACGATTTCACTAAGCTCATGACACCAGAGGACTGACGTTTCATGTTGTTATAAGTAGTTTCCCGGTAGGTGTCTAACCCAAGACCACCTAGAGTTTCTCGAAAGGTATACGTCCGTTTGACCAATACCCTTGGTCAAGTAAGCACTACTTACCCGAACAGGGGTGTCAACCCCAATAGATCTATTTACAATAATCGTGCTTACATAAAGTAATTAACGGTTCATGATAGTGGGCCAAGTGGGTTAACGGTACTTAGGCTAATCCGTAATAGTTTAAACATACTTGTGTCTATATGTAAAAGCAAGCAATGTATCTCACTCCAAGTGTTGTAAAAAAGTATAAATTATGTAAAAGTGGGGCTATAAAACTCACCTCAAGTAAGTAGTTCTATCAGGGAAAATAACGCAAGTTCAAAGAAGCTCAAGTCTTAAACGCGACCTAATTTAATAACAAGACGCTTTAGGTTTACAATATGAGTGTACCAAATGCAAAGATTTTTATAAATATTTTTATCACTCTTATATACTTATGTCTAAGGTTTTTCAAGTTCAACTTATACTTTAAAAACTAGTTTACAAGTGTTTTATAATAAAAAGTATCCTAAAAATTGTTGCTG
>BQNB010084720.1:3400-28670 GCA_026074375.1 Tanacetum coccineum | reverse complement strand
TCTTGTGTTGTTGATTCATGAAGTAACACGCCCCGGACCCATATTCCGCTGCGACCCAATTTGGGGGTGTTACAGTATAGATCCTTTGGGCATGCCTTATTCAGATCTTTAAAGTCGATGCACATTCTCCAACTCCCATCGACCTTTTTGACCAGCACCGGATTAGCAACCCACGTGGGGTATCGCACCTGTCTTATGATACCGGCCTTGAGCCATTCATTAACTTCATCAGTCACCACCTTCCTCTTGCCTGGGGTGAGACTCCTCTTCTTCTGTGCCTTTGGTTCAATGTGGGGGTAGGTGTCTAAGCTATGCTTCGTTATAGCCCTAGGGATACCCGTCATGTCCGCTGGAGTTCATGCAAAGATGTCCATATTCTTTCGGAGGGTATGTATTAGTGCATGTCTGCACTCAGCGGACAGACCTCCTCCGATAGTGATGAGCTGTTCTGGGTAGTTATCATTTATCATTATCTTTTCCTCGACACTAGACTTGGGTAGTCTTCTTCCCTTGTCAAGTTGTCGCCTTCCTTCCGTACCATCCAATTGCATTGGTTCCTTTCCTGGTCTCCGGGGATGAGTCTCCACCGGAGCCAACGAAAGTATAGGGTTAGCCACTTCCGAGCTTGTCTGCATCAGAGTAGGATCCGTTACCCGCGCATGTCGACTTAGGTCTTGAGCTTCCTCGATCTGTCTACATTCTCTTAGAGTCTCTCTAGTGGTGGATATAGTGGCTATCCCGTTCGAAGTTGGGAACTTCATCATTGAGTGGATAGTAGAGGCTACAACTCCTAAGCTTCTCATCCCCGTCCTACCTAGTAGAGCATTATACGGGGACGTACTCTTGACCACCGCAAACTCCATTATGACCGTTCGGGTTTTCCCGCATTCCCCTATAGTGACTTCCAAATCAATAACCTCCATGGGGTAACTGACTTCTCCTGAGAATTCCACCAGTGGTATTCGAGATTCTCTCAGCCTCGACCTCGTCCGGTAGCTAAGACTTCTGAAGCAATGCTCGTACATAACCTCTAAAGAGCTACCACCATCAACATGTATCCTTCTGACCCTGAAGCCTTCAATAATGGCCTCCACTACTACGGGGAAATTAATCAATTGATATCGAGGCACTAACAGGAATGTTATCGCGTTATCCATCCAGTGCCCCACCCTCTCGTAAGGCCTCTTCTGGTACCCTTGGGATCTTACCATGTTGATAACCTTTTCTTTTCCTTTGGCTGAGCCCTTGCCCTTCTGACCGCCTTGCCTCATATCCTTTACCAAATAAGCCAATCTTCCTGAGGCCACTGCCTCTTCAATCTGTTTCTTAAGGTGATAGCAGTCATTCGTGTTATGACCCCGATCTTGATGGTAGTCACAGAACTTGTTCATATTTCGCTTCTCTAGAGTTCTCATCATCGGGGGTGGTGGAGGTAAGTTCACATTATCCATAGCGAGGATCTCTTTCGGAGTTTTTATCAGAGGTGCGAAGCCTTCTCTTCTAGCGTATGGAGCACAGGTCCCCATGTTTCTTCCTTCCCCCATTCTATGACTTCTGTTTCTAGACCCATTTTGGTGTTCCGACCAGCCGGCTTTGCCAGCACTCTTTTCCCATCGAGGAGATCTGATGGTTTCGGTTATGTCTGCAGCTGCCTCTCCTCTAATGAAGGCCCGGACTCTCTCCCACATCTCGTCAACCATTTTTAGGATTTTATCATTGAGCTTTTTGGATAGCTCTGGGTGACCATGCCCATGCATGAACGCTGATATCCTTAGTACCGGAGGCACCCCTTTGATATGTGTACTTTCTGCCTTAAAACGGTCCATGAATGCTTGCAACCCTTCATTTGGCTTTCGCTTGATGCCGCGTATCTCCGTTGGATCTTTGTCATACATTTTTTGCTGCGAGAATTCTTTTAAGAACTTGCTACTCAACTCTTCAAACCCATCTACACTCTTTGGGTCTAGGCTATCATACCAGTTCCTCGCCGAGCCACTCAGGGTCTGACGGAACATCTTACACCATACTGGCATATGCCACTCTTCTTGCTCAGATGCGGCAGAGAAGATGCTTAGGTGATCTTTCGGATCTTTGTTTCCTTCATACACCCGGACGTTTGGTGGTAGTTTAGCCCGCCGATGGTATCTGAAGTGTGTGATCCTAGAGGTGAAAGGCATTGGCTAGGGCCGTCTATAAGGCATGCTCAATTCCTCTGAACCACTGTCAGACACGGTGTCATACCCTGAGTCTGAACTTTACTTCCTTCGAGAGGCCCTCACTGATTGAGGCTTCGACTTAACACTTTTAGACTTTGATCTACTTCGTGCCTCTGATCTTACCGACCAGTGGGACTTAGAGATCCCTTTCTTCTTTGAGACATTCTTTCGATGCTTCCGAGCAGTCCGAGGCCTCTCTCGACTCCTTGACTTGGAGGATCCATCAGAAGAGTATCCTCCTACTTCTTCTACTGAGGGACTCATTTGAGAGTTCTCTGACCCCGCTTCACCCGACTCTTCGTTGAAGAGCTTGCGAGGGGTTACCTTCTCTTGACCTCGGTTGTCAAGCTCTTTGATCATGGTTCTCAGTACATCAATGTTTTCCTTCACAAATGCTGGAGAGAGGCCTCCTTGAGCTTGTCCGGCGGGAGCAGAGGTTCCTCCCGGGGGAGTCCTCCCAGTCCCAAGTGCCCCGGTGTTCAAGTTTTCACCCTCCTCCAGTTGAGGACCCTTCGTACAACCATCCATTACTTAGAAATTGGTAGATTGGTATTTCGGGTCCCACGGATGGCGCCAATGTTCGAGCAAATTTCCGTAGATGCTCTTCAGCCCTGATCCTTAGGAGATCCTGCAGCTACTCCTTCGTCTCTTAGGCTGAAATAAGAAAGAACACCGTTAGCTCGCCCCGGGTTTTGAATCCGAGACCAAGCTCCGGCGTGAGAGTAAGTGTATGCTTGGTATAAGTTTAAGTGAGAGAAACTAGAGAGAGAGTCGAGAGAAGTGTATGTGTAGAACTTAACCTCTTCATGTGTGTGAATAGTTCTTTATATACTACATGGGCTTAGCTCCAAGACACAAGTGTTGTGGAAGCTAAGTTGTCTTCTAGAGGCAGCACGTCAGTCGCTAGCATGTATCAGACTTTGTCTTGTATGTCCAAGTTGTCTTCTAGGGGCAGCGTGTAAGTCGCTGGCATGTATCAGACTTTGTCCTCGGGGTCAAAGTTGTCTTCATGCTCCAAGTACTTGTTGTGGACCAGACGTCTGTGATATTCGTACATCGTACGTCAGTCGTCAGTGTACTAGCTCCGATGGAGACAGTGCTGCTCCTTGCCTCCTGAGGAGACTAGCTACTCCTGACTGGCTGACCCTTGCCTCCTGAGGGGACTAGCTATTGACCTACCTGGCTGGCTGGTCCTTGCCTCCTGAGGGGACTAGCTACTCCTGACCGGCTGGTCCTTGCCTCCTGAGGGGACTAGCTACTCCTGATCGGCTGGTCCTTGCCTCCTGAGGAGACTAGCTATTAACTTACCTCCTGAGGAGCTACTACTCCTTAGTTATTGCCTCTGGACCTAAGGAGGTCTTTGTCACCTTATCTATTCCAGTGGACCGTTCTAACATGGATTAGGAATATTAGGAGTTAATAGTGATTGTCTCCCCCTCAGCATCCGGAGGAGACCATACCTCATCAGGTATTTTGTTGTTGTTGTCGTTTACATTTGTATACTTGCTATGTTTTATATGCTTACATATTTTCCTTACCCATATAATTTCACACATTTATATGATGCAGGTAAATAGTACCATTCTAATAACCGTATAAAGTTAAAATTGTAAAATGCAAAAAAAAAAAAGAAGAAAAAAAACTTGTCATCTCGATACTGCGAGTATTAAGGGCATGGTCGACGATGAGGGAGTGCAGCAAGTGTAGTGGCACAGATCCACACTTTTAGAGGGGCCTCATTTTTTTTATAATTTTGTTATGTACATATACAAGTTTCAATAGTCATTTCAATTTTTATACTAAAGCTATAGTGATACTATCATGCGGTTCCTTATTCAATTTATTAGTTGCCTTTCTTATTTCCATAATATGAGGTTCCATCAATATACTTTCCTTTTCTAACCCATGCCCACAGTTTCTAAACACATTTTCTAATTGTAGTCTACTAAATTAGAGACATGGATTTGAACATGACGACATAAAACGTAACTACCGAGTATGTTAAATGTTATTTATGCGGCGTGATAAACCATTGTTACATTATTATTAGGGAAAATAACCAATTTTACAAACACTTTTCACAAATTACTTGATTTTTATCAAAAAAGCTAATATACTCATAAAATTCGCAAACTTTGCGAATATTTACCAAATCTTGCGAACTTTTTGAGAATTGCTCATTAACCTTCAAGTTTCACGCTTAGCTCAAAATATAAAAGTTATAGATTTTTCTTTTCTCGTCACATGGCTTTTTGAATCACACAAAAAGAAGTTCATACGAGGAAGTTTTGGCCAAAGTAACACAACAACCAAATGAGAAAAGGTTGCGGTGATATTTTGGCCATAACTTCCTGACACGAACTTCATTTTGCGTGATTCAAAAAGCCCTCGGGAGAAACTAGTGATGATTGCCATGGATGCAGCCCCCGAGGACGTGTACAAGAAGGTCTTTGCCGATTCGTATCAACATGGTGCACCTCAGAGGGGCGTGAAAAGGCCGTGGAGACTTTGACCGAATGAATAGGGATCAATTGATAGACATTTTTTTGAGGAAGAGAATCCAGGATGAACGCTTTTTTCATTCGCTATGCGCTGACTGGATCCGTACTCGCGTGATCAATCGATGGACGGGGAATTGCGTGAATGACGAGACCGGCCTAACCTAAAGTGGGTCCTCCCCCCTTGATGGCGAATCTTGATTGACTGACACTAGGAACCGATTCAGAGAAAGAAGAAGCATGGCATGAGATAGGCGGCAGAAGAATTTCCGATAGCACGTGACGGTTTAAGATAGATCTAGGATATCCATGACACGACAATTTGGTAGCTTTAGAATGTAATAAAGAACCAAAAATCATAAAAAAATGACATGCACGAATCATCTTCTACACGTTTACTTTGCTAAAGAAAAAAACACACACATATCCACAAATCCACTAATTCATACAAAATAAGAAACGAAACTGAAATAGCGTATGTCAAACAACCGCATCGTCATTGTTAAACCATCGAAACCACTAAACATTCACTACTCCTCAGTGTTGAAGTAGCAGGGAAACCACTAAACATTCACAACCGCCACAAATTTAACCTGGATATATTTCGACATAGAGATGGTATTTGCATATATTTTGATGGTGTGTGGATTTGAGAGAGTAAATCGGGTAAAAACACGTTGCTCTCTAAGAAGACATGTATGGTTGCTTCTTTAGTAAGCCACCAAACTAACTGCCTAGTTTATAACGAAGACGGGCCATGAGAAACAAATTGGACAACCCAAAAATGGAAATGGCCCAACAACACCAAAACGACATGACATAACACAAAACGACCTCATTAAGGCATATTAATGACAAAACGACGTCGACCGCACGCTTAGTATATAATAGGTTAATAACATCCTCAATCATGATTTCGTTGATAAAATTGTTCATAGTGATAGTGTATTCGTAAGAAAATTGCAAAAAGAAAAATGTATAATAAAAAAATTGTTTGGCGACGATTTGCAAAAGAAATGTATAACAAAAGTAGTAATTGTTTGGCAAACATTTCGATTAATTGGAAAGGGGTAGCTTAATTATCAGATGGCCAATATCTTGAGGCTGAAAAATGGGTATTTGTGTCTAAGCTTTTGTTGAGAGCGTCTGTTGGGATATCTTAGCAATGGCTTTTGATCATTGGCTTGTTTTGTTAGTCTCATAAGGTGGTTTCTGATAAGGGTGTTTATTTTGGTCCTTGGTACTTTGGAAGACATTCTTATTTGCTGAGTGTGTTCTTGAGGCTCTTGATGTCTTCTGGTCTTGATGTTTGCTAGGTGAGTTTATGGTTCTGGTTTTCTTTTGTTGCTGTTCTCTGTTTTCCTTTTCAAGGTTTTTCCCATAAGGTTTTTCTTGAAAAGGTTTTTTTAAGGAGGCAGGGCATTAGTAAATCACATAATCTTGTTTGTATTTTCCTGATGTGTTTATGTTGGTTTAGTTTGGCTGGAATTAGTCTATGTATTATTTTCTCATTTGTTATTGTGAGTTTGGGCCTGTCCATCTCACTTCTGAATTCTGTAAGTTGCTATGGTTTTAATATATTTCCTTTTTCTCAAAAAAAAACATTTCGATTAATAAGTGTGCGTCACAACAGCTTTGTAAGTGAATTTGTGTTATTGAGTATCACTTAAAGAAAAAAAAGAAATAAAACAAAAAGTACTGTGTCTTGAAGTATCATTTAAAGAGGAAAAAAAAGTGACTGAGAAAGAAAGATAGTTTACTACTTTAGTTGATTTTGAAGTAAAAGATTTTCCTCTTATAATTAACCCAAAAAAATTTATTTTTATTTTTTTTACGTTAAAAATAATAATCTGGAGAAGATAGTAGGGGTGGTGTTGATCGGTTCGGTTATCAGGTTGTTTGGTTATTTCGGTTCGGTTAGTGCGGTTAATTTTTTTTAGTCAACCCGAAAACCGAACCGAAAACCGAATTTGAATTCGGTTCGGTTTTCGGGTTGACCCGAATAACCCGAATTACACAACTTACTAAAAAAAATACATAGATATTTGGCAAAAAAAAATTCAAGCATAAAAAGTGTTTTTTTATATTACGATAAGTTTTAATGGTATTTTTCTATATATAATAATATATATAAAAAATATATATTTATATAAATTCGGTTTTTGGTTCATATTACCAAACCTACATCCAACCCAAAAACCGAATATGTAGTTCGGTTCGGTTTTAGCAAATTCGATTCGGTTATTAGCTCGTTTCGGTTCTTTTCTTTATTTGGTTATCTCGGTTTTTATGCTCACCATTATATATATTATATATAGGGGAATTAAAACGACGTAGTATTCCCCCTTTGCTACAGTACCCTTTTTCTGGGCTTCCAGTTTGGGCCGGCCCATTTAGTTTTTTTTTTCCTTTAACGTATGCAACATAAAAAAAACTACTCGGCACAAAATAAGGATTTTTTTTTTACAAAAGTACTTATTTATTTAGATAAAAAAATACCCGTGACATGAGGCCCAACACATACGGCCATATAAAAAAAACTATTAAACATTTTTTTCCTTTAAATTAGGCAACATAAAAAAAATTGCTCGCCACAAAATAGGAATTTTTTTACAAAAGCACTGATTTATTCAGATCAAAAAATACTCGCGACATGAGGCCCAACACATACGGCCATATAAAAAAACTACTAAACATGAGACCGAAAAAATAAACCTGCACAAAATAAATAAATAAATAAAAATAACGCCCTAAAAAAAATTACAAAAGTACTGATTTATTCAGATCAAAAAATACCCGCGACATGAGGCCAAACACATACACGCCCATATAAAAAAACCAACTATTAAACATTTTTTTCTTTAAAGTAGGCAACGTAAAAAAAATTACTCGGCACAAAATAGAATTTTTTTTACAAAAGTACTGATTTATTCAGATCAAAAAACACCAGCGACATGACCCCCAACGCATACGCCCATATAAAAAAAACTGTTAAACATGAGACCGAAAAAATAAACCCGCACAAAATAAATAAAAAAATAAAAATTAAAATAGCGTCTCGCAGCAACGCGCAAACAATTATGCTTGTTCTTGAAGATAAAGTAATGAGCTTATGCAAAACAAACAAAGAAGTAATCTAATGGGTTTACAAGGCCCAAAAATAAAACAAAGTAAAACGAAAAAGGAAACAAGCCTCAATCGGTGTTGATCTCCAATTTTTATTCCTATAAAAATAAGAAAAGAAGTTGGGGCCAAGGAAAAAAGACGATTCCGAATCAATGGGTAACTTTTTTTTTCGTTCTTTTTTTTTGGTTTAATCATCGCTGCCTGCGTGGCTGTGTTAATTTTTATAACTCCTATTTATTATTTACCAAAGCAGCTTTGGTTTCACCCATGGATGATCTGTTTTTATATTACTTAGTTTTAAGTAAATAGTATAACGGGTTTGTAAAGTCTAAGATAAACTTGCATTAGATTCATGGGCGATTCAGATGTTTATTTAGGTTTGGAACCCTCTATACCTCTTGCACTGGTTGCTTTTGTTAGATGCCCTTGCCCATATGCGTTTATGAGTTTACGCTTGTATGCTTATGCTCGTGTCCCCTTGTCTCTGTTGCGCTTTATCTATTCTTTATACCTTTTTCTCTTGCGGCGTATGCTCTTATATGTTTATGTCCTTTTTTTTCCCCAAGTTCTTTTGATGGTATTTTGCCTATTAGCTTTGTTTGCTTGTTTTTCGTCTTGTGTCTTTTATACTCCTTATCCTTTTCACACTTTCACACATACACATGTATCTCTTAGCACACTCCCACCCGCACACTTAAATTTGCCTGATGTCTTCCCGGAAGCAGTCTTCCTACTTTCGGGTTTATCCACGACAGGGGTAGAATATGTCTACGTTTTGCCTCCCTCGTACCCTGCCCCGAGGGGATTGGGGTATTGGTATGTTGGTGTTGTTGTTGTTGTTACCTCTTGTTGCAAGATGTAGCAGATATATGCTCTCAGAACCCATTATGTTATAGGCTTTCCCTCCTTTCTATCTATACTCATTTTGTACAAGTACGTTAGTGGGTTTTTCTAAAATAATTCATGTTTTATTTTCTACTTAGTTAATCAGCAATGTTTTTATTGGCCTGATAAATACTTGCTAGTTAGTATTTGCAATGACTGGTGCAATTTGGATACCTCCAATTTCATGCTGTCTTGTATAACATGTCTTATATTGTCCCCTCACGTTGTGATTTGTATCTTTACTTGTTGATCTGCTTTTTCTATCACACCTTGTATATATAAATCACATTGGCTCATTCTAATGTCATACATTAATACAGAAAATTGAAAACCTAAGGTCAAGTGTTAATTGCGACTTGCTATCATAAGCAGCTGAATGTAGTTCGTTTATTTAAAAACTACCATTGGGTTGTATTTCCCTATTTTGGTTATATAATTTGGTATTGTATTTTAATGTATTAGCCTATAGTTACGGCTGGTTCTCGGCAAATACTTGCACATTGCTTCTGAATATGACGTATTGAGGTATTTGACGATGATACAAAAAATTAATCCAAAGACTAAAGAACCAATCAAGGATAAACCGTTGTTCGTTTCAAAGGGTGATCGTGTCATATGCCGTATCCAGGTTGGTTTAATGTTTTTTTTTGGTAAAGGGTTACCCCGGTAAAGTATATTAAAACCGAAAAAAGTTGAATACAAATGGAATGTGGCTGAAGTACCACATTAACCTCAAGCTAAACAGCTTGATAAACACCTAAAACTGGAGCTTATGACATGCCATAAACTCTTACAACTCTAGAAACAACTAATTGCAACTAGAACACATAACACAACTAAACAAGCTAACCAGCAGCAGCCGTGAAAGATGAACTTCCACCAGCTTTTGTGATGTACCCTATGGATTTGATCTCTCAATCCTCTTGTATATATTTTTTCTTGGCTATTCCTTTGGCCGACAGACTATCAATCAATATACATAATTGATTTTGTATTTCAAGGTGCAGTGTAAAATAATGTTGTACTTTTTGATACGTCCTTGCCAGATGTTTAACATGACAAGCATCGAAAAGTCATATGAATTTCAACAGTTTAAGAGATTCACAGTTCATATCCCAGGTAGAAACTGCATAAGTCGTTGAATTATTACATTTTTTACTCGTATCTTTTAGCTCCCATGAGTTAAATTCTTTCTTTGTTTCCTTTGTTGCAGAAGGAGAAGCATCAGCTGCAATTGTTAAAGTTATTGAACTTGCGTAAACAATCTCTGTCACACATGCTAATTTTGCAACCACCATCACTTAAAGCATTGTTGTTCATCATTTCGACTACCTTGGCGTATGAGTAATTTAGTAACATATTATGTATTTTAGTTTTTTTACATTTTTGTGGGTGTTTTAGGACAATTGTTTAGGCTATCAACGAGTTCTCGATCTTAATACATGGGTACTTGTAAATTAGTTTTTTTCACTCCCTCAAAGCCAGAGGTCCGCTGGAAGTAACCTCTCTACCTTCGGGTAGAGGTAAAGGCTATTAGAAACCCTAATTAATAATGCTGATTTTCGGTGCTGTTTATAGAGAGGGTTATAGTGCTAGATTTCAGCTGATATATAATACAATAGTTGTATTGGGTACACGTGGAGTTTGGACTAGCATCCGGGCGTGCTTGTTTACGTGTTTGTGTGAGCACTCGTAGAGGTGACAACTTAGTCACTTGTTTCATAACCATTTGCTGTTGACTTCAAGGGTATGTCTCTATTTACTTTTCATGTTCCTTAATTTGTTTATTTATTGTGTGTTAATTATATGAACCAAACTAGATTCATATCCGCTGCGTACTCGTACGGTTAATGGTTAACTGATTATCAAATTCCAACAGTTCATGGGTAGAGTTGTAAGACGGAGTTGGTACCTCGCTTAGGCAGCTACCAAGGCCCATGCCTTGGAACATTTGGTGAAAACACAAAGCCACAATTAGCGGCAGGGGTGGACCTAAGGCGGTTCCCGGGGTTCACGGAAACCCGGTGGATATTGGTCGCGTAATGTAATTTTTAATAAATATTACTTAATCTACTAATATATTAAACAAAAAAAAGTTTATTTTTCATCAAAACTAGAGGAGAGCAACAAAACCGAAAACCCCCCCAAATCGAATCAATTCTAAAACTGATGGTACGGTTTTGGTTTTTTTAAACCGAAAGTTTTGGTTCGGTTTTAGGATCTATATGATACCGGAAAAACCAAACCCCCTATGATGGGTCTAACATAAAACCGAAATTTCGGATATTTGAACTAAAAAAATTTATCCGAAATTTTGGATATCTGAATTGAAAAAAATTAAGTAAAATAATGGGTCTAACATAAAAATGTCAATGTAAACTTCGGATATTCAAATTTGTGATATAACTAGTTATTGACAAATCCCTTAAATTATTTAAATTAACAACAAAAAATTATTGTCGAAAATGTCTCATTTCATATTTTCGCTTTAGTCCAAAAGAAGTTATGAGGCGACGCTGATACCATCATAATCGTATTTACCTATTTGAAAAATCTTTATCTTTCGAATAACTTTGTCTAAATTAATGCGGTAACCGTTTGTGAAAGTGATTTCAAACTTGTCGAATATATGACCCTCTAATGAGAAAACCGAAAACTGAACCACAAAAAACCAAAAACCGAAAAAAGGAACTTTTGGTTAGGAGTTTGGTTTCAAGAATCTTAAAGCCGAACGTTTGGTTTGGGGTTTGGTTTTAGCCAAAAACTGCCCGAGACCGCCCCTAATCAAAACCCTTTTATATTCTTAAAAAAAATTATGTGCACCTGATAATTTAGTATTCTGGGTCCGTCCACATAAAAGTGTCGATAGGTCAACCCAACCAGACGTATTTTGACCCGTTTATTATTACAAAATATCAAAAACTAAAATATACAAATAGAAAGTGTGTAAATTTAATTTTTTTATGACTTCTACTATAGAAAGACATAAATGCTTTAAAGTACGTCATATTTTCTTTCCGTAATAAAAATCATAAAACCCGTAAAACCTGAAATAGTAACACTAAAACTTAAGAGCATATAGCTTAGTTATTTTCGATCTCTTACTTGGACATAATTTATGTTGATATCCTTATGCATGTATATCATTACGCTTTATTCAGTATATGTCAAGATTATGTTTATTTTAAGTTAATTGCTTTATTCACACGGAGATTATATATGTTTTGTCTTAACACAAAACAGATATATTGGGCATTATGTGGCTTTTATGGATGAAATTATTAATGCATGGATTGCATTTTTAATTATAAAATATATTATTTTAATTAATTACCAATAACAGTCCTAAGACAATAAATATTTCATGTTTTGTTGGTTTTAATGGTACCATTAAACCAGTATATAAGAAGCATTGCATCCATGCTATAGAAAACATCATTTGTCAAGATTTAAATCAAAATCAAGGCAACATTAAGTCAACAAACTAATGGCTTCTTCAAGAAACATTTCTTCTACATCAATACTGTTTGTATTGATGTTTGTTTGCATGTTTTTTGTAATGAGTTCAGGTATAATTAGTTTCATATTGGTTTCATCTTTATTAACTAACCAAGTTTGCATGTTTTAAGGTTTTACTAGAAGGGCAAGTTTACATTAACCAAATGTGTGTTACGTTGTTACAGCGCTATTGCCGGCATGTCCTGGAGATTGTGCGTCAATTGGGAAAGATTGCTTAACACTTTGTAAAGAATTAGGCTTTACAGCAGGTGGTTGTAATGCATCAGGAAGATGTTGTTGTCATGATTAGCCAGCTAATAATTTCACATTGTAACCATTAAGTATGAAAGTATTGAATAAATCACTATAAGTTACCTGAGATTAGCAGGTTAATAAACAGTTAATGCTTGTGAACCATCTTTATGAGATTTGCAGGCAGGGCCGGTTCTGTTGCCTTGGGCGAAAAGCGAAAAAATGCCCCTTGTAAGCAAATGAGTTACTATCTTATGTGGGTTTAAAACTTAATTAAGCTAGGTGATCCATCTTGATACCGACTTTCTTCTAATAACTAATGAAACTAAAATGTTACAATCGGAGATTTATCTCAAATCTCAAACATAATATAGATCAACAAGAACAACACTTTTTATTCAAACAAACAGATTTTTTTTAGTCTTTGCTAAGAAATCTTATCTAATCACAAAAACATGTCATATTTAAGTGTAAACATCTCCTATAAATTGAACTAGTGTAATACCCGTGCCTTGCAAGGGTCATGCGTAAAAAATGAACCATTTATAAATGCTTGAAAACATGTCGCGTAACAATAATGTGTAACCAAAATGCTACATAACATACGTAGTTTAAAATAATTGCCCATTATTGTATAAATACGTAAGCAAGTAATGGTCATTTTTTAGAAGAGAAACATTGTGTCTATACAAATTTTACAAAAGAATCTTTACAAAATGACTTGTCTATGTTTTGATTGACGTTTTATTATGCTCTAAATCTCTTTCTCTTCTCTTTGATTAAATCAATCACACATAGCTAATTTAATTTTGTGAAATTTATTTTGTACTCTAAAATTTACTACTACGAGTCATGCAGACCCGTGCGTTGCACACGGCTCGTGTCAATTTTTTTTTTGCATGGTGTGCGTATAATGGTCGCTTGCATCGTGATTTTGTCGAATGTTGATTCCTTTGTTGGATGGGTTATTACCCATACAATTGTATTGGGGTATTTGAGTTTGATGTGAACGTTTGATTCCTGTATAAAGCTGTCTTTAGATTTGCGGTATCTAAGATGGCCACGTCAATTTAATAGCTATGATTTTGTTAACTGTAACTGGGGGCGTAACGTATTTCGTGACGGTCTACGGTATGTTCCATTTTGAGAATGTTTAGTGCAAATGTGTCGTAGTAACGGTCGTTTGCGGAAAACTCACAAAATAAGTTACCAACTACTCATTAGTAATTGCATCCATTTCATTTTCTACAAATTAGTGCTACACAAAATTTATTATGGTAAACTGATTTGCTAATAAAATCTTTTCCCCCACACAAAAGTAAGCAACAGGTATCTTTGGTTAGAGCAATCCAAATGGCTCGGTCGAGCACTCGGTATAGCCTTCTTGACGACACATACACTCAAAGAAAGAGAGGAGTTGGCCTTATTTTCGATCGAGTCGTGGTGTATGTTTGTGTGTGTGAATATTTTATTAATTGATTTTTGTGGGACATATTTTAAGTGATGTCTCGATTATTCCATTACACTAATTCGATCATAAAGTTTTTGTAAAGACAAAAAGCTGATGTAGCAATGTTGGTCTCGATCATGAAGTAGGTCGCGTTACGGGTAGTCTACTTTGTTAAGAGAAGATTTTTTTTCTTTTCTTTGAATGATAGAAAATGAGCAAGCAAAAAACAAAATTGAGATTATTATGTGCTGCTCAAGTTTTTACGAAGATCAGTAACTGAAACTATAAGGTATACCTCCACTGTCTCAATTATTGATTCCCCTGTTGATTTTTCAAGTCTTTTTCTTCCAACTTTGACCTTAAATATTTTTGTATGTGTTATATAATAGTTGATGATAATTATAACAATGAAAATACATTTAAAACCAATCAATTCATATATTTTTCATTAGGTATTATAACACAAACAAAAATATTTACGGTCAAAGTTGAAAGAAAAAAATTTAAAAAGTCAATAGAGGACAATAATTTTGGAACGGAAGGAGTAGCTAATAAAGTAAAACCAAATCAATATTTTGTGAAACTTGGACAATGGATGTTTTGTCTTATACAGTTATACATTCAAAGCAAAAGGGACTCAAATTGTAAAATGAACACGTTTATATATGTTGGCCTGATTTTCCGATACATAAATTTGGCATTTTAGTCATGTGATAACATTTATGAAACCAAGTTATGCATCTTTTTTGTGACTACGGTTTCTTTCTATTAAGAAGAAAAACATATTTGTCTCCAATATCATCATGAGAGTATTTATGGCACCAATTTGACCACAACATAGTTTTTTACTAACAGTATGTTCTCCCTTTTTTTCATTCTCACATTGTTATCTCTCTCTCTAAAAATATACACACGCAACTTATATATTCTTTTTACCATCTCATCGCTGCAACCACCTACTCTAAAACGGCACACCACTTTTGCCATCAACATTTCCGCCGTCTACTAAGGTCACCACTTTTATTTTTTGTAGGTTGTTTCCGTAGGCTTGGTGGTTTATTATATGGTGATTTCGGCTAGCTTTCAGATCTGGTGTTTTGATCTTTAGATCTTTAAAGATCTATTTTTTTCCGGATCTATTGGTTTGGTTTTGATTTCGATGGGCTAAGTGGTACTGGTTTGTATTAATGGTCACAGTTTTGGTGGTGTAGTCTGTCTTCGGTGCTTATGTGTAACAAATGGTGAAGACAACATGTGGGTTTTTTTGTTTGGGCAGTTTCTTTGAACCATCCATGTCAACTCCGCCGTGGTTGTGGTTAGTGCTATGGTTTTCAACGGGTTATACATGTGGTGGCTAACCATTTTTGAGGATAGAAAGAAAGGAAAAATGTTTAATGGATGGTGGTGGATGCGTATGATTGTGCGGGTGGTGGCTGTGATTTTGGCCGGTTTATATAGGCATGGATTAGGTTAATTGAAGATGGTTTGTCTTCTTGAAACTCTTACAACTCTTCAACTTTTTTGAAACCGCAAAACACTTCATCTTCTTCATCGTGTGAATTGTATGCAACATTTGTACCTATGGCATAATGGGAGTGCAAGCCTTTAATGATACATCCCCATTAAATTAAGGGGCTCAATCTTTTAGTATAATAGATAACTTATTTTCAGTAACAATCAACAATTCATATCAAATGGATATCACAATAACACACAGTTTAACAATCCAGTTCAATGATCAACCCAACACGCTTATTAATCATCAAAAAAACCACCAAGAAAGATAGATTAAACATTCAACTATACCTCCTTTCGTTTACACGCTCTTTTAGATCTCGACACCGTTTTCGGGTATCTGATCACCCGATACCAGAACATCATCAATATCAATCACCTCTGGCTCCATTGAGCTGCTACTAGGGGCGGATCTAGCTTGCAAGTAGGGTATGCACGTGCATACCCTGTGTAAATTTTGAGTAGTGTGAAAAAAATTTGATTGCTTCATTACTTAGTACAAAATACACTATAGATTTATAAGTGCACACCCCTTAAAATACTAGAAAATTATTTAGTGCATACCCAAAATAATTTAAAAAAATAAGAAATGACGAAAAAGGGATAAAAAAAGGTCGGATGTGTGTTAAAGAAGAAGGAGGATGTCAAATGGTTAATAGGTTTTATTTTTGATAATATACCACGCTGTTTTGAGCAGCAATTTTTTGGGCTCCCGGTTGGGCCGACCCAAGATTTGATTTTCTTTTGTTATAGCCTTTTGATAACCGTAGTCCTCCACAAGTCTTTAGAACCATCTTCTCACATTTGTATTATTTACTTTTAGAAGTCAATGTTTGTTTACTTGTTTGCAAAGGCACTCTTGTATTGTTTAAACGAGGTTTTTAACCAATGCTCCGCTGCAGAGCGCGAGGTTTTACGTTAAGCACTACCTTTGCAACGGAACGATAACCCATGGACTATTATTATTAAGGACTAACTTTGCAACGGAACGCTAACCCAATGACTATTTCCGTATATTATTTATCTGGGGGTTGGTGATTTTTTTTACGGAAATAGTCCTCGGATTAGCGTTCCATTGCATAGTTAGTCATTAAGGACTAACTTTGCAAGAGATCGATAACCTCAAGGACTATTTCCATAAATTATTTCTCGGGAGTGGTGAAAATCTCATGATTCCCAAATATTGATATGATGGTTACTCATTTATTTCTCGTTAAATCACTTATTTGATCATTAATACGACGGTTACAACTTTTGAGGTTATAAGTATTGAGGTAGTCAAATTAAACATAAAGATAGTAAATGCAAGAATACAAGGGATAAGTAACCCACTAGGGTTACGTCCTAAGTCTATCCAAGTGATGAAAGAAGGCTCTATTCCTCATTAGCCACAATTATTTGATTACCTTAAAATGAATGCTTGAAAACGTCAACATAAAGTTGGTGAGCTCGTCGGTTTAAGTAATAAACTCATTTGCTATGCATATAGTTTAAGTAGGACAAAAGTGTGAAGACATGCATATACAAGCATTAAGAGATAATACACGACAACGAATCACTTAAATAAACTCATATAGTAATGGGTGCATCTTCCCGCAATATATTGGGCGCATCAACCCAAAGGTATAATGGGCGTCTCTTCTCGAAGGTAAATTAACTCTCGCAATCTAGTATATAGCAACGCACATATAACAATACAAACGCACATATTGTCCAAAAAATACTGTAACACAACACAAAACAATCAAAATATCATTTGAGTATCATTTTCCCCTAGGAAAACATAAGTAAAAAGGAGATACGAAGACTCACCTTAAGCAAGTGGTGAATTGGAATAAATCAACAAGTGAAGGATTAGCACGATAGTTCTATACGCGACCTAGTTGGAATATAGTGCGCTTTAGGTGCAAGTAAACAATAGTGAAAAGATGCATATGTGATTTTTATAAAGTTCTCATCACCCGAACATGTTTGCGTTTTAGTCATGTAAGTCAAAACGTGAACTCGTAAGAGTTATCTAGTTTTGTATTAACTTTCGACGGTAAAACATAAGTTACGATTTTGTCAATCTTTAGAATTCCGCACATTATCCGTTTCTTAAATCTTTTCATTTAATTTATATCTCGTCTAAAACACGCTAAGTAATCTACCAAAAGTCTAGTTTCCAGTTTTTTTCGCCATTATATTCTTTACTATTATTTTTAAGTCACCAACTTTAATAAATCTTATTTCGTTTACTTGATAATATTTTAGAAAGTTTCCTACGCACATAGAACTTATATAAGTGATACTGCAATATTTGTAAAAGATTTTATAGCTGCTTCGGACTCGAAAACGCCAAAAAACCTCATTTTATGTTTCAGTCCGCTTACTTTTATTAGCCAAAATTTTGCAGAAAGTTTATAAAAATTTCCAGAATTTAGGCCGACTTTAGAAGGGCGTAATTCCTTCGTTATAAGGATTCGCAAAATGGTCAAAAGAGACGTTTCAAGGAAAAATAACGTAAAACGGAATGTAATAATGCAGAAAAACACACAAACACACAATTTGAAAAAAATATACAATGCAGAAAACAAACACACAAATATGCAAATTAATCTAAACTAAACTAAAAAAACTAATAAACAAGAATTAAACAACTTCACTCCCCGACAACGGCACCAAAAACTTGATGTGCTTCTCGTTGTAGTGCAGGTTTTATAATTAACAAGTTTTACTATTTATATTTTGTCGACTTTACCTGTTAGAGCAACGCTTACGGGCAGTGTACCCGATCAATCGTAGACTAGTTGGTAAGTAGGGTATCGATCAATAAGAGCGAGAATGTTAATTCCATCAATCAGTATTTTAGTTATCTAAGTTAGTCCTAGGGTCTTTTCTAAGTTAATCCTAAACTAATGGTTTAAAGGGGGTTTCAGCCTAAGAGTCTGGCACGGGTTTTTGGTGACTTAAATCTACTTTCTAGCCAAAACACGCGCAAAAAATACTAGAATAAAAAAGAAGAATTAAGGCAAAAAATAAAAAGAAAATAATGACAAAAAAAAAAGAGAAAAAAAAACAGAAAAAAAAAAAAAAGAAAAAATAAAAAAAGGAAAGCAAGAGAACTGCAAAAATGCAGAAGACAGAAGATATAAATGTAAAACGCAAGATGATAATCAAAAGAAAGAGGAGCAGTCAAGCCTATGATAAGGAAACTGTACTAACCATGATTAATCTAATTAAAACGCAGGTTTGTTTATTTAATGCAATGATTGTTCTACTATGTTGGTGTTTATATCATTCTAAAGGTTTAGGCGGGACTTCTTTCTAAACGTTATTCATAGATCCTTTCACAATTTATGAATGTATCTTTAAGCATACATCCGTAAATTATAATCTACCTTAGAGGACTATACTGGTGAATATCGTACGAACCCTAAGGTCATCGAGACTTTACCCACTTATGCCTAATCGAATTGTATATGCGGGAAGGTTGCGCCCAGTAATGAGTCCAAGTACGGCCGTCAGGATATATTTGTATTATTAACCTAAGTCATCACTTAGCCTACCATCCTCTATAACAGGGGAAACACTAGCGAACTTCAATTTGCAATCCTATATTTTCAGAGTCACATACAACCTATATGAAGTTCTATCTCGACATCTAGAGCACTTGGTCCGTCTCATTAGAATCAGTTGAATGATAGATTAAACTGCATAATTAACATAAACAAGTATCATGTGGTAAACAACACGAATACAAATCAAACAACCAAGGTAAACTAATCGAGTTAAACGAATGATATCAAAGATCGAATGATTAATAAGAGTATAAGGATTACACAGTGTTTCCTATGGATTTGAGCGTGTTGCAAGACCTTTTCTGCCCTTCTTAGTTTCTAAGAATCATCTTTTGTGGTTAGGGTTTCGTCAATAAAGTTAAGCACTCCCTAAAATGAGTTTAGGGTTCTGTATTTATAGTCTCTGGAAATTGATCGATACACCATATAGAATTAAGTGGATACGGCATATTGGGGTTTCTTGGAGAAAGGGGCCACGTTTGAATCTTCCATAATATTCTTTAAGTTTATATTGAATACGACACATGAAGTCTTATGGAATACGGCGTATTAATCTTTAATCTTCTTGGTATCTTGTGGAATGCAGGCGCAGATACGCCGTATCTTCTTTGATGGATACGGCGTATAGGATGTCAGAACAGTAGAGTTCTTGATTTCTTCGTTTAAGCTCCAAAATGTGCGCCTTTTAGCTAAACTTCTCTAATTGCTCCATAATTACTGATTTAAAATGGGCAACAAAGATGGAATAAATGATGCTATAAAGATGGAATAAATGATGCTATAAAGATGGAATAAATGATGCTATAAAATAGACGTTATTTGATATCATCAAATATTCTCCCAATTGAATCCTACTTGTTAGTAGAATTTAGAAAACTTTGTGAAAATGTATCCCAACCTGAGTTTAGGATTTTCCTTTAAGCAAATCTTCGTTTAATTACTAGCATACAACCAAACACCTCACAAAGTAGGAGAATGAAAACACTCAAATCACACAAACTAATCTATGTGGTAACATCCTAACAATTTGCTGAATTGCACGGTCGTAATGAGTAATCTATCATAGGCTTGGCAAGGACACACATCTCCACCACTAAAGCTAAGGAGTAACAAGTCTAAAAATGTAATTGGGTTTAAAGGCTTTAGCGGGTTTGATCACTCTTTATAATCTCTATCGATACCAATATTCTAGCAAAGGTGACAAAATCACACATACACATCCGTAACGACAGAATAGACAAATATGATTGCATTCGAACCTTAACTCGAATAAGCTAAAGAGTAGGACTAGTAGTCTTTACCAAAAGTCGTAAACCCACAAGGATGACAAACCACATATACACACCCGTAACGACGGGATAGACATACATGATTGCAATCATTCCCCCACTTGAGTAAAACCAAGGGTTAGGACGAAGAGTGATATATGGTATGGATCTTCTAATTCTTTCTACAATAGTAATAAACCAACAAGGCGGACAAAACCACACATACATGGCCATAACGACGTAATAGACATGCGTGATTGCTCAGAAAATAATTGTTGTGAAAATCAAATGAAGTAAATAGATATAGTCCTAGGCATAATATAGCTAGTTACTTTCCCAATCATCCCTTGATAAAGACACAAATTGGTAGACTAACTCACGCTTTCTAACATGGAACAATCAATGCTTTTGAAGACATGAATCAGACTCAAAGAATATCTCGATCAATAGATCAATAAAAACACCCTAAGTTGGCGTTCCCATAACGGTCAACTCCCGATCATCCCAATTACAACTCTAATGGCAATTTTCACCACTTTATACATACTATTACATAGTTAGTTTATATTACATACCAACTCTAATATAATAATACTCTACAAACGACTTTTTTGTATTTTTCTGATTTTTTTTCAAACTAATAACTAAAATTAAAATCTAATGTGTGAAATTTCACCATCTCATGACTATGATAAATCTGAATACTTGATATCCGATCATAATAACGAAGTAGTACACGAGCGAACTACTAATTTTACATTCCCGTTGCATTGTGCAACTTATCCGACCATACCTTAGATAGAAAATCACCATTGGGTTTTGCAATTTCCCGACCATAACATAGTTGGAAAAATAGACTCAAGACACAGGAAATACAATACTTTACACGAAAGCAACTAGCGATTGATTAAGGACTAATCTAATAGGCTATGCTAAGGTGTAAAGCCGTAACGAAACAAAATTTAGGTTTTAATCCTATAGGAATGGCTCTACGGGTTTTTCAAGGGGTATCTTACTCTAAAAATGAGAGTAAACAAAGGGTTTATACGAGGGCTAACTAACTGGTGTAGTTAGTTAATATCACATGTAAAGGCTTTTTGGTGTAATCCTATAAATTTACCCGTTTAGAAAGGTCAACCCATCTATTAAAAATAATGCTTATTATTTGGGTCTCGAATAGATATACCAAGCCAAGTTCTAAAGTCTACAACATCACTAACACACTCATATATTTTGGAATTTGGGTAAAAATTTGGAAAAGGATAAGGCTAAATCCTCACAATTATCTATCAAGGGTTATGTGTGCAAGGTCATGCGACTAATAATTTTAAAAAAATATGTTAATTTTTTTTTGGAAATTTCGCATAGTTAAGGCATATTAGTATAAAAATAGGACAAGTAAGCGTTTTAATTCTCCTCCCCTCACTTGAGATATACAACGCCCTTGTTGTATAAATATAACATTAAAAATAGGAAATTAAAAGAATTAGAACTCGAAACGCTCCTGGGATTTACTCAGTATGATCCTCCATGTAATGTTTATGAGCAAGATTGTGTGTTGTAAAAGCGTCTGTATACCCGCATGACTACAACACATAGAATTCTAGAAATATAAGCATCCTACCACATCGATCTTTTTGTTTGAGTAAGGTCTTGTACAAGATATAAGAAAGACCAATGCGATTTTATCTCGGGTATTCGTTTGGTTAGAAAATAAATCCTAAAAAGCATACAGGAAGTCGATACGCCGTATTTGGTAAACCAGGATATGCCGTATTGAATCATGTAGTAAAAATCCTAAGTAGTGGTCAGTTAAGTAATACGCAATATTCATATAATGAATACGCCGTATAGACTAAACTGACAAAAGGTTTTTTTAAAAGCAATAAAAAGTAAAGACTGGATAACGTGCAGACATACAATACGCCATAAGGGTGGAAGCGGATACGCCGTATCGATTTCTGGGAAGACAGACTTGATGAAACAGTAATATAAATCCGGGTTGTCTCGCGGTGAGCACTTTTCTTTTAGCTAGTCTTTAAGTTAGACTTTTTTCAGCTTCATCCCATCGTTATAAAATAGCTTAGGGTTGAACGGGATGCCAAATGGCACATAAAGATTTTTAATGATAATAATTAGCATCCCTTTGATAAGATAATTACATGTCATGATATTATCACCAAATTCTTTGATAAAAGTATTAGTTTTGAAAAGTTTACTGATTATATCGTGACTTGTTTCTAAAAGTTTATTTGACCCTTGTGTGTTGATACTTATTACATTAGGTAATGGCTCGATGGATAAATTCCCCGAAGATTGTTGAATATCGATTTTATCATTATCATTGTCCTTATCCGGTTTTAAATCATCGGGATAAATTACGTTAAAAGAAAATAGATCATTAAAGTATACAACATTTTGTTCCTCACCATCATATTCGGACAATGATGTTCCATCTTTAAAATTAATTTCATCGACATGTTGAGGACTTATAGTGGGTTCAGATGAGAAACCTGCTTTTGATGCCAATGCATCATTGTAGACTATAGCTGGGAATTCCGTTTTAAAAAGTCTTAGGTAGTGAACATTTTGATCATACCAGATCTTACCATACATAGCAGTTTCCAGTCATACACCTGACCATGCCTATGAGCTTTTTCTTCTTCAAGCTAAATATACTCTTCCATAGTAATGTTGGGGTCATCCATTTTAACTTGTAATAAATTGGCTAGGAAAGAAAATGGTGAAATAGACTAATACGTTGTATTCAGTAAACTGAATACGCCGTATTGATGTTTAGAGTCGAATACACTGTATTGGTTTGGAAAAAAAATTATACGCCGTATCCAAGAAGTTGAATATGCCGTATTTTGTATACGACTCATAAAATTATAGCGGACTGTAATAATGCAAAAAAACCCACAAACACACAATATGAAAAAATATACAATGCAGAAAACAAACACACAAATATGCAAATTAATCTAAACTAAACTAAAAATACTAATAAACAAGAATGAAACAACTTCACTCCCCGACAACGGTGCCAAAAATTTGATGTGCTTCTCGTTGTAGTGTAGGTTTTATAATTACAAAGTTTTACTATTTATATTTTGCCAATTTTACCGGTTAGAGAAACGCTTACGGGTTGTGTACCCGATCAATCGTAGACTAGTTGGTAAGTAGGGTGTCGATCATAAGAGCAAGAACGTTAATTCTATCAATCAGTATTTTAGTTATCTAAGTTAGTCCCAAGGTCTTTTCTAAGTTAATCCTAAACTAATGGTTTAAAGGGGGGTTTTCAGCGAGAGAGACTCGCATAGGTTTTTGGTGACTTAAGTCTACTTTCTAGCCAAAACACGTGCAAGATGATAATCAGAAGAAAGGGGAGCGGTCAAGCCTATGATAAGGAAACTATACTAACAATGATTGGTCCAATTAAAACGTAGCTTTGTTTATTTAGTGCAATGATAATTCTACTATGTTGGCATTTATATCATTCACAAGGTTTAAGCGGGACTTCTTCCTAAACGTTATTCATAAATCTTGTCACAATTTATGAATGTGTCATTAAGCATACATCCGTCAATTATAATCTACCTTAGAGGACAATACTAGTGAATATCGTACGAACCCAAAGCTCATCGAGACTTTACCCACTTATGCCTAATCGAATTGTATATGCTAGTAGTTTTTGACCAGTAATGAGTCCAAGCACGGTCGTCAAAATGTATTTGTAGTATTAACCTAAGTCACCACTTATCCTACCATCCTCTATAACCGGGGAATCACTAGCGAACTACAATTTGCAATCCTATATTTCCAGAGTCACATTTAACCTATATGAAGTTCTATCCCAACATCTATATTACTTGGTCCGTCTCACTAGATTCAGTTGAATGATAGATTAAAATGCATAATTAAACATAAACAAGTATCATGTGGTAAACATAATTAACATGCAACAAGTATACAAACCAAATATTTATATTTTCATAACCATGGCTAATACCTAATGGTATAGCCGATAACCATCATAATGAGTACACGAATTCAAATCAAACAACCAAGGTAAACTAACTGAGTTAAACGAATGATACCAAAGATCGAATGATTAATAAGAGTATAAGGATTACACGATGTTTCCTATGGATTCGAGCGCGTTGCAAGACCTTTTCTGCCCTTCTTAGCTTCTGAGAATCGTCTTTTTTGGTTAGGGTTTCGTTAATCAAGTTAAGCACACCCTAAAACGAGTTTAGGGTTTTGTATTTATAGTCTTTAGAAATTGATTGATACACCGTATAGAATTAAGTAGATACGGTGTATTGGGATTTCTTGGAGCAGAGACCACGTTTGAATCTTCAGTATATTCTTTGAGTTTATCTTGAATACGGCGCATGAAGTCTTCTGGAATACGGCCTATTAATCTTTAATATTCGTGGTATCTTGTGGAGTGCAGGCGCAGATACGCCGTATCTTCTTTGATGGATACGGCGTATAGTATGTCAGAACAGTAGATTTCTTGATTTCTTCGTTTAAGCTCCAAAATGCGCGCCTTTTAGCTAAACTTCTCCAATTGCTCCATAATTACTTCAAATCTCAGATTTAAACAATTAAGTACCAATTCATGCATAATCAATGTAAAAAGGGCAATAAAGATCGAATTAGTGATGCTATAAAATAGACGTTATTTGATGTCATCAAACGGGAAGATATGCTTAGTGGCAATCATGTTTCATGAGATATGTTGATACCAAGTCTAATAGTAAAGAACTAAGGAAGTGCATTCTTCAAGGTCTGTATGTAATGACTGAATTCAAAATTCTAGCTCAACCTGCAACAGAGAATACACCAGCAGTTCCGGCACACAGAGTTCCTGAAACACTCAAGAATATTACCCCTGAAAATTATGCTCACTTTAATGCAGAAACTGAAGCAATTCATATGATATTAAGTGGAATCGGTAATGACATTTATTCCATAGATGATGCATGTCAAATAA